>JAUZNJ010028727.1:0-10246 GCA_034780135.1 Jordanella pulchra | reverse complement strand
AGAGTTTTTATTAACATGCTTTAGTTGAAATATTCAGGTCAAATAATGCAATCAAAAAATTTGGCATGGGCTGCCATTTTTTTGTAATCAAACTGAAAACTGAACTCTGTTTTTATTAGCAGCAAATGTTCTTGATTTTAATAAAAGAAAATATTGATTTAAATAGTTAAAATAATATTTATTATAAGCACAGATCTACTGCTATTTTGATTTTGTTACAGTCTCCTGTGAAAATGTAGAGAAAACCTGCAAAAAAAGGAGAATGGAAGAGATTGTTGTTCAAAATCTAGGTTTTTTTAACGTCTTCTCTCTATAGGATAACTCTAACTCCGGTATGTCCAAAGTCGGACCTGAAGGGCCACTGTCCTGCAGGTTTTAACGTTTCTTTAATGCTCCAGCACAGCCAATTTCAATGGACAGCTGATTTACAGGGTTCTGCTGAACTGCAGTCATCAGAATCAGCTGTGCTGAAGCTGAGAAACATTGAAAACCTGTAGGACAGCGGCCCTCAAGGACCGATTTTGGACTAGTTAGTCAGGCTATCTGCTCTGCTAGCTACCCTTCAGCTGGCTGCCTCACAGACCCGCCAGTGCAAGTGTACCAACTGTACTATTGAAATATGATTTAAATGTGTAAAACTTTGTTACTTTGAATAGAGAGATTATTGGGCCTTTAAGTTTCCACACTTTCTATGCGTTTGTGCTGCCAGAACTTTCTTTTTTTTTACTTTCTTTTCTTTTTTTAATAATGGAGGTAAAAGCAGCAGTCTGCTTTTAAGAGCTCATCAGTAGTCTACAGCAACAAGTTGGGGAGAGGCATACCACTGCAGCTGTAGGTATAGAGTGAGAAAATACTGAAAGCATTTAGAAAATACTTTTTTTTAAGCAGTTTTGAAACTATAACTTTTTTTCAAACCCGGGTATACTTTGATAAAGTTAACCTATGTGTACCATGAAACATGTGTTCCCCTCAAAAGTGAAAATTTTGCACTGAATGAATAACACGTACTGCTCAAAAGCAGTCCAGGCTGTGGGGAGCATCCTGGTTTCCATGATTATTGAATCGATTATTAGACAGAAACTTACAAAAAAAGACCCTTTGTTCCTAAGATGATGATGTTTTCAGCTCCATTAGGTGTGGCGGTGTTTTAGTGATGCAGACAGCGTGTCTTACCTTCCTCCTCACTGGAGCCCCTGTCCACAGCCGGATAGAGAGGAGGGGTGGTGTTGGCGCCTGGTGAGCCTGTTGTACTTTTGGTAAAAATCCCACTAATGAACTTCAGCATCTTGCGATCGCGAGGAGGAGGAGGAGGAGGAGCCCGCTGGATGGTTCCTCCTTGGCCCTCTTTTAACTTTCTTGGGTCCTCATAGTAAGAGTGCAGGTCACTGTTGTCAAGGGTACAACTTGTTCCTTTCCTCGGAGGCCTGCACACGTCAGGAGCAGGGGGGGCCGGTAAGGAGACAGAAACCGCCTTATACCTCTCCCCCTGAGGACTCTCTCGGGTCATCACACCTGAAAACCCTCCACTGATGGGGACTCCAGGCCGAATGAGCGTGCCCCTGCCATCACTGTCCGCCCAGGACGCCCTGTAAGGCCCCAGAGTTGTAGCTGCCACTAAGGGAGACTGGTCCCCTCCACGATTATCCCTTCGATCTAGAGTTTTAGCTGGGTGATACAGGCTTGTGTTAGTCTCTCTCATCTCCCTGGAATATGAGGAGTTACTTCCTGCATGAGACCTCATCACAACAGGGGGTGGCTGGCTGACCTGCGACGGGACAGTGAAGGGGAGGCTGCAACGCGAGCGGCTGCCCAAGTCCGTCCCATTTTCGCCCTTCAGGAACATCATGGGAGGCTCCCGGTAGAGCTCCGTCTTGGGCCGTAAGGCATCTGAGCGAGGTCCCTCTCTGCGCACGCTTCCTTCAGACATAGTTCCTCCATACACTTTGACCATTTGTCTGACAGGTGGTTGTGCAAAAGATGCTTCTTTGCTCCTTTCAACCGGTGCACTGTCTTTTTGGGGTACACGCACCTCCCTCCTCTCAGGCTTATCCCTGCTTTCATTTGCACTGCCATGCTTTTCCTGCACCTGTTCCACTTCCTCCTCCACCTGTGTCTTTTCATCTTGCTCCACTTCTACATACACAGATCCTTCTTTCACAGGGACATCTCTTACAGCCTCCTTCTCGTTTTCCTCTGCCTCCACCTCTACCACCTCCTCCTCCTTCTTCTTCTTCCTAGGGCTCCCTTCCCCCTCTGGAAGGCCCTCCGTCTGGCTCCCTGCAGCATCCTCTGGCACTGCCTCAACCTTTACCAGAGTGAGGGAGATGAGGTAGGTGGTGCGTTTCTGCGTGCTCCCGGCTTGGCTCATTGGGACGGCAGACCTGAGCACAGTGGCACCTGCTCTCTGACCTCACAGCATCTATACTCCTCAGTCATGGCAAGACTGAGGGAGAGAGAATGCAAGAAACATAAGATCAAACTGATACTGGTTGAACTTGACAGCAATACAAGTCTCACTTTAAAACCCGAATGAGAGGGTTTGTATGTATAATTGAATTGCTAATTTTTCTGAGTACATTCAAGGTTCTGACCCAGTGGTTAAACAAGTGTACAGTGTTTTCTTAAATGCCTTCATTAATTCTTCTCAGGACACACTGTTACTACCGTTGTCTACCGCTGATTCATTCATAATCCTTCCCTGTAGATCTATGTTTTATAGAAACAGTCCATCTAGACAAAAAAACATCTAGTGCAAATCAGAAAATATGCAATACCTTCAGATGATTGCATTTCTTCAATCATTTCAGGTCAGATAATGCTACTTTAGAACAGTATGTCTTTAGCTTTTCCTCTGATCGTACCTTCATTTTTTTTTTTCCTGAAGAAGCTCAGTTCACATCCTCATGTAGCTTTGATCTGATGAGCAATTCATCCAGCCATCACCGTTCATATCAAATAGCATTCAAAAGAAGGCTGATAAAAATAGCTCCAGTAGATGAGACTGAGATAGTAAAAAAAAAAAAAAATGGAAAAAGAGAGCAGGAAAAAAAATGGAAATGGTTCACTTGTCACGAAGCGTCTGGCAGCAGGAGCCTCTGTTCGACAATGTCATCCGTATATAATTATAAGCCCGGCATGAGGGTCACTGCGAGACACTCCAAAACATCTGTTGTAATGTCTGCAAGGAAGAGGAAAAAAAAAGGGGGATTAAGTAGCTTGATTTAGGGACCCCGAGCAGGGCTTTCTTTTTTCGCCTGTGTCCCTCCTCTGGAGAGCAGCTCCTCTTGGTCACTGCATCCTCTCCTCCGAGAGCCTCATCCAATTAGCAAGTCAATAAAATGTGTCTGTGAGGCAGAGGAAGCCCACTAGCTCACCAAAGCCAGCCCCTCCTCCTCCCCCCCTCCGTTTCTTGCTGCCACTGAGCCTTGCAGCTCGTCGCCACCTCGTCGTTATCCTGCCGCACAACCAGCTCTGCTCAGGATGCAGCTCTGGCAGCGAGGCTGTCAGACGGGGAGTGATGGGGGCTCGATGTGAGGCATCAGCGGCAGCAGCAACAGCAATGGTGGTCCTTGCCCATGTTCATCTGATTTTTATCCTGCACCGGTACAACAGACGAGTCAGGAGGTGGAGAGAGGGAGAAGGACAAAAAAAGAACCTCCCCAGCTTTACTCCTGCCAGCGCATCTGCTCTGTCTCGCCGCTCTCTCTGAGGACAGTTCCTGCTTTCTCCGCTCTGCCTCAGTACATGTCTCCTCTAGAAAACAAAGTAGCTTCCTGCTGAAAAATGGGAAATATTTTCCAAATTAAAAGGTGGAAATATGTCGATAGAAATACAATTTAGTACTATGCTGATTAAATAGATTACACTTCAGATAAAGGAGAAAAGATCTGCTGTGAGAATATAAATATGACTGAATTAGTGTCTTTAACTTACATTACATCATAAAGACACAACAAACTTCATCATATTTAATATTATAATCCGATTCCTCAAAATAAAAATCCTGTTCAACCAATTACCTTCAAACCATGTTGATAAATACCATCCACCTGTAAAGTCACTTAATCTAAAGAGCATAACTGCACCATAGAATCACCATAGACGGGTCAGGGATGATGTCAACGGAAAAGATTAAAGCAGGTTTAGCTGATAAGAAGCCCTGATTATCTGACTTGGCTCTCTATTTACTTCATCTAATAATGGAACAAGCTGGAAACTTGAGAGAGAATTGCTCAGAAAGGCGACCACTGGTTGGACACAACATGATGTGGAAAAAAAAAAAGCATTTCTTCATTTTCCAACAAACACTAAATGTCTTTGACCAGTCTTGACATGTATTTGTATTTATCATCTTATCCACCTTGACATAAATCCTCAGGTACCTTCAAAGGCTGGTTTACCCCATACTATGATACTTCTCCCACCATGCTTTACCACAGTCACATCCTGCTTTATTTTTGTTTTTTTTCTGGCTAAAGCAACATCACAGCAGCAAAACTTGGTTGGAAACTAACACTGACGCTAGTACCTGATTTATAGCTTCAAATTCACAAATAACAGCTGTTTCAACCAGGAGTTCCCAACATGCAGAATAAAATACAACATTGTAAGGAGT
Source organism: Jordanella pulchra (assembly GCA_034780135.1). Lineage (NCBI taxonomy): Eukaryota > Metazoa > Chordata > Actinopteri > Cyprinodontiformes > Cyprinodontidae > Jordanella > Jordanella pulchra. The sequence continues at coordinate 5,631 of JAUZNJ010028727.1, read as the reverse complement.
TACGAGATGGTTTTCACAATAATTGCGTTGTGATCCCAGAGGTGTAAGTAGCCTATATCATGAATATATTATAAAAGACATGTGAATGAAATAAACAAATCTACCATGAAATAAGTAGATATAACATTTATCCAATACATGATTCAACTAGAAAAGCACTGAGACGGAACTCTGATGCTAATGTTAGCTTGGTTAGCATATGCGCTCAGTCTCAGACACATCATCAAGTAAGTCTTTGGAGAAAATCTAAAAAGGAAATAAAACGTATTTTTTCTATTTACTTTAAATCAGCTCATTTTGGAGCAACTTAATGTTACTTTTTTCCTCAGACTGGATCAGCAACAGTGGCAGGGTTAAAATGTTATTTATGTATGGTTCAATTAAACCAACATTCATTTTTTGTGTTAAATGTTTCAAAACAAATCACATAAAATTCTACGTTTTTAAAATAATATAATGCAGTTCTTAGCTGTAACTCAACATATTTTAATGCAAAAAATGTACCTTGATAAATAAATAAATAATGGAGAAGCAGTTATACGCGTTGAACACGGGTGAACTGAATCAATCGATTGATGATCAATCGATGCATGATGTTTCCTTTATTCAACCCAAAAATCCTCATCTCCAAAGGGAAATTAACCGGCAGAAAATTTTAGTTTCCCGTTGACACACACACAAAAAAAACATGTCTAGTTATTAAAAATTACTCATTTTTAAGGCGTATTTTTCAGTATTTTCTTACCTGCTTCGCAGGGATGTTGGAGGGTTTTCCCAGTCTCAGATCATGAGGCTATGAAATTATTTTTTATTGGACTTACACTAGTTGGTCAGTAGATGGCAGTGATTCAGAAGAGTCAAAGTGGCCACTGTGCATGATGAGGATCTGAATGAGCAGCGTTTGTAACATTTAATACTACATGAAGTTAATTATTAGTGGTTACGAATTCTCCCAGTAATTTAGAAATGATAATATGCAAGTCTCCTTAAAGTGCACTGAAATAAATTAAATTGTAAGAATTTTGCAGAGCAATGTTCAATAAAAGTTTCCTCATTAAATCCTTCAAAAGAATCATTTGATTTTGCCACAGCCGAGGGACTAAAATATATATACACTGGACAACCTAAACATCTTACAGAGGAGTTGCATCAGTTTCTGTCGTGAGCTTAAAAAAAAAAGTCTCTTTAAGCTGTTATGCATCATTCATATAAATCACCACCAATAAAGTACAACACACCAAATGTGATAGTGATTGAATTAGGTCCAATTTATTTATGGTCCTGGTTGGTTTCAGTGGGTTTTCTCTATGTAACACAAATACAACATGAAATGAATATGCCAAGAAACACTTTTTTTGCAGATAATTAAAGAGCCGTATCTTTAAAGTGTGCGTTTTAATTGTGCGGTTTCCTTTAGCTGCTTCCTGATACAATTGTCACTATGGTCACTGCAGCTAAAAGGCCTCCACAAACATATTGTTCTTGGTTCTGTCAGAGGAATATCACAACACATTATTTAAAACAAAAAAAATAATGACATTGACAACAGTCAGGTTGGACATTATTTAGACTAATGAGCAGCGCTATGGATGAGAAGACGTCAGTCCCTGCTGACATCTTAAAAACACTGGTACTGTTAGCAGTCTAAGGTCTGTAATTATGAAAAGTCCAGAAGCCAGCATTTCTCTCTTGCCCTCCTTGTTTTCGATGCAGAAGGAAAAAAAAAGAAAAAGGAAAATTTCACAGCACAGGCTATGCTAAAAAGGGCAACTGACTGAATAAAATGCTCAATTTAAGACACTGTTGCCTGCTTGTGGTATTTGTTTTAGTCTGTTTTCAGCTTTTCTTCTCCTTGTCCTGGAAATAAGGATGTTCTAGAGCGCTCAGGGCTGATATCCGTTTCAAAGGATCAAAGATCAGCATTTCCTGTGAAGGAAACAATGGAGAAAAAAATAACATTAAGAGTGTACATTATTTTGTTTTATCTTGTTTAACAGAACCTTAAATAATGCATCAGATACAGCCTTTAAGATTATCCACTTCACACCAGATGAAAAACCACACAACCAGAACCTTCATCAAGAAAGCAACAGATGCAGATCTTTACATCAAGTTTACTGTTATAGAGGCAGGGTATCTTGTATCCAGGTGCTGCGCTGAGGAGAAGCAGCCATAGATCATCCTTAGCGTTTCTCCTGTGTGTAAAAACCTGGCAATCATCTAAAGCCTTGATCCCACTGAAGGCAAAAGAAGTGACCAAGGCAGACTCTTCAGAACAAGAGTGAATACTCAGATCTTAACTTTCTGAGCCATATTTGACCCTCTTTCATACAGTCCTGAAGCCAACTGTGACTCCAGTGGGAACAACCAAGGTAAATTTGATGGGAATTTTCATCAATATTGTTTCGTACAACTTTGCACTATCAGCAGCTAGAAGTGATATGACATAGCAAGATAGACAGCAGGTGTGACAGCGCTGCTTAGTAGAGAGACAGATCAATATTATACCTCATTAATACATGGATCAAAACCTATATTTGGGCCAAATTGGAAGGCTCATATAGGAACATTTTGGATGCCAGGCAAAAATTTGTGTTAAACCTGCACAAGAACTTTGTAATGCAGTAGAGATTACCCACCATCAGATTATGTGTCGTTATTCATATGTAATACACTGAATTGCAACAAATGTCCTGTCTAAGGATCTGATAGGAGGGGCGCTGACATTTATAATCAAAAGTTGCTCTCAGTATCCTAAAACTCTGAATGAAGTCATCCTGTGAAGTTGTTGTCATCACGGCATCCAAACCTCTCCATTTTAAGCTGGCATCTACAGCTCCATAAAATACCAGAATATAGAGTTTGAACCTCTTTTTTATTTGTGTGCTTTTCCCTAAGCACCCTCTGACAGAATAAACTACTTTCTTTAACAATTCAAAATATAGCACATATTTCTTCATTGTTTCCCTTTACCAAAGTGTTCTGGCTGTGATGGCATTGTTGCTTTTCTTTTAATAAATGCAGCTTAGTTTGTTCACACTGGAGTCAGATATTCAATGCATTTATAAGGTCATGTTAACAACCTCATAAAAAATAAAACAAAATAAAAGTTTTCAGAGGAAAATCAGACTTGAGTATTGCCACCTGCAGTGTGAACGTAGCCTAAGAATCTGAAGGAGAAGTAGCTTTGTGCTGAGGATAAAACCTCATCATGGGCACAGTGAGCTGGATGGCCTCTAACCTGTTACCCTTAAGGGATTCAGAAAATGTACATTTAAAACAGTTCAGAATAGCTCCATAGGGATGAGTTCACAATGAAAACCTTTGGCACCCATTAAAGGGCAAGATATCAGATTTTTCAGGGACGTATTATCACAACTTTTACCATGCCTGACTTACCTATGATTTAATAAAAAATACATTTCATTAACTTCACCTGACTTTTTTTCTTTGTAAAACACAACAAAAAACACCACAGAAATCCTTAAAAAAAATAAAACCCCAGAAGTAGCCTCATATTATACAGTTTGCCATCTTGACTTTAAAATAGGACTATATCATCTGAAGAACATTTGCTCCACAACAGTTTTATTGGGCAGCCTGCCAGGCAGAGCTGTCATTTTGGCACAGTTAAGCAAAATCTGATAAAACTGTGTCGGATGTATTAACCTCATAAAAGGGAGTAGCTCTGCTATTATTTTTTAAGACTACTTTAGTTCATCCAACACATAACCACAGCAACCATAGCAAGTTGATTTTTTTAAACCTGGGAGCAGCTAATTAACATCTCTAAAGCTGAAATAATTCATTAACTCCTTTCGCAAGTACCAGCTCAGTTGAAAAGGAGGCGCTGGTGTTGCAGAGCAGGAACAATGAGAAGAGAGAGGAAGAAGAAATTTAAACCATCTCTTCCATCCATCATCATGGACAATGTAAGATCTTTAGGAAACCAGCTGGAAGAACTCCAAACCCTAGCAAAGACCAATCCTGATTATCACCAACGTGTTTTACTGAAAAGTGGCTGCGGGATCACATCTCGTACTCCTGCGTCTCACTGCCAGGCTTTCTGACCATACAAGCAGACAAAGATTTAAAGAAGGCTGGAAAACTAAAAGGAGGTGGGTTGGCTGTGCCTGTGAACAATAGATGGTGTCATCCAGGGCAAGATACTGTGAAGATTTGTCACTGCAGCCCTGATATTGAACTGTTGGCATTTGGTTTTCAGCCATAGTATCTCCCCAGAGAGTTTACCAGTTTACATTCAACTTTCTGCCATTGCGGACACTGCATGTGATATTATCAGTTCTGTTGTTGCTAAGCTACAGACACAAGGCCCAAATGCATTTGTAGCAATAAAAGGTGATTTCAATCATGCCTCACTCTCTGCTACACTGCCAACGTTCCAACAGTTTGTAAGCCGCTGTACCAGAGAAAACAAGACTTTTGAATTGTTTTATGCAAATGTGAAGGACTCTTACATCTCTGAAGCAAGGCCTCCTTTTGGGAAATCAGATCACGATCTTGTTTTTCTCTGCTCAAAAGCATGAGCCACTTTATAAGATACAACCTGCATTTTAAAAAAAACTTTAGGAAAATGGTCAAAGGAAGCTGAAGAAGCCTTGTAATGTTTTGAGGCTACAGACTAGGATGCATGGTGTCAGCCGCATGGAGAGGACATCAATGCAATGCAATGACTAGTATGTGTGACCACATAGAAAACTGTGTAGATAACACCATCCCTACCAGAACACTGAAATGCTTCCAAAATAATCAACTGTGGGTCACAAGTGTTCTCAAGCAACTGCTCAATGAGTAAAAAACAAGCCTTTAACAAGGGAGACAGAGAATTATGAAGGACTAAACAAAAGCAACTTAAGGTCAAGATAAGAGAAAGCAAGGAGGCACACAAAAGGAAAACAAGCTCCAAAAGAAAAAAAACAGATGTGTGGCCAAGGATGAAGAAGATCAGAGGCTTAAAGCAGGAGTATGATCAGACAGATGGAAGTACAAGCTCACAGTCACATGGACATCCTGCCCTCCTCTGCCATTGGCTCTTCTGCTTCTATGAGTTTGTTGTCAGCCACATTAGAAGATTGTCCTGCTTTCTCTGCCTCTCACCTGTCTGTCTCTAGAAGTCAAGTGAAAAGGCAATTGGAGAGACTGAATCTTAATAAGTCACCAGGTCTTGATGGTGTCAGCCCCAGAGTCCTGAAGGTCTGTGCAGAGCAGCTCTGTGAGATTCTACAAAAATCTCTACATGTAGATTCTACATGACTGAAGATTTCAAAAGAAACATGAACAAGTTGAATCCCGTTAACATCATGGGAGAAGACTTGGAGGTGGTGGAGGAGTGTAACTACCTTGGTGTTGACCTGGACAATAAACTAGACAGGAGACACAACTGTGAAGCCGTCTACAAGAAGGGGCAAGAGCAGACCATTCTTTCTAAGGAAGCTTACGTTCTTAGGTGTTTCCAAAAAGATGTTAGATATTTTCTATAAGTCTTGTGGAGAGTGTGATCCCTTCCTCGATCCTCTGCTGGGGGTAACATCATCAGAGCCAATGACTTAAAAAAGCTAACAAGCTAACATCAAGCTAATAAAGAGCTGTTCTAGGAATTCTTTTAGAACC
>JAUZNJ010028726.1:0-15881 GCA_034780135.1 Jordanella pulchra | reverse complement strand
CATTTAATTGTTTTAACTTTTTCCCTGATTGGAGTCATTTTAATTTTAATGAGATTATCATGGTTTACTCCTTTAGGTTACTTTTCTGTTTCATTTGATTTTGGTCTTTGTCAAGACACTGTTTGGATGGAGTAAAGAGTGAGTTTTAATAAGATAACAATGAAAGAAAAAAAGTGACAAATAAACAGGCGAGAATAATAGGGTTGGAGCCAACCTGTTCCATGTTTTATTTATTTATTTATTAATCTTTTGCCAAGAGGAGAATAAATATCTCCAGTTATTCCGTAGATCGAAGTTAAATCAAGATTTGGACAAAATAAATCTATAAAAGAGACTCTGATTTAGCAATGTAGAGGTAGATAACATCGATTTCAAACTGAAGCTCGTCCTAGCAGTAATTTTACATGAATATCTTTTATTTTGAAAACAAAATACTACAGGAAATGCGTCGGCGGATGATACCACTAGTGAATGAGAGTGATATACACGGAAATTATGTCCTTAAGCCGACAAAAATAACCTACTTTACATTAAATGTGTTTTATTGCCAGACCAATGACAGAGCAAGGTTCGATGATGTTGGATATACGATTCAACCCGAGTTGAATGTTTGGGGGTAAACCCTGCGAGCTCAGAAAGTCCATTTCCGGTTCTTGAAGCGCGAAACAGAAACAGATGATTTTTATGTTCTGTTAAAAAGGTTGACAGAAAAGGAGGTTCGGAATCACCAAGATTATATTTGCCCCATAAATACCAACCGCCTTTTAACCAAACAACGAAGAAGAAATACACCGGTAATGTAACACACTGAGCAACAAGAGCAAAGTCTTTAAAGTAGTTGACAAAATGTAAACTGTTTACTGATTAAACATTGCTGAGACGAAAATTGTATCTCGAGGCGTCAATTATTTTTTTTATTCAATTCAAATATTCAAAATCAAAACATTCAAAATATTTAATTCAAATCTGGTATACTTTGTTGTTCCCCGATTGGAAAATCAGTTTACAGCCCTGTTCGGTTTATGATGTTTTTTTTACTCACTTAAGAAAAGCTGTACCAAAAATCATGACTAATCAGCTTTGCCTAATTCACCTTAAATAAAGCATCTCCACACCTTCAACATACTACCCACACTACTATTGTTGGACGATGCTCAAAGACCAGGAAACTAGTGATCCTTTAAAACAGCTTTTGTACAGAATGATAAGAAAACAATATTGATACAACATAAACACTTCTGCTAGATATTGTCTTGAGGAATTTTACCAAAAGAAACTCAACTCAATCAAGACAGATTCCAAATTAAGTTCTTACATCTTAATTTGATCCCAGGGAGCAAATAGTGCAATACAATTGTTTCTTTAAAAAGAAACAACAACAATTCAGATCATTTAAAAAGATTAAGGAGACACAGCAGCAACAATATTCACTCCTGAATGAGCATGTAACAACAGTAGTTGGTTGCTTGCCCTGTGTCTTTGACTTTGCAGCAATCCCTTGTAATAGGCATGCATGTAATGAAAGGGACACTGCTAAACCCCCCTCTAAAAGGATGAAACCAAAACAGGGCTCAGCGTGCCATTTTCAGCTTATTTAAGAATAAAATTGGGACAGGTGGTAGATGCATGTGGAGACTTCCAAATTGAATTCAGTGTACGGTTAAAACTAGAAATATTTCCCTTCCAAAGACAGTAGTATGTACTTTTATTGTAGCTTGATACTAGTTCCGACAGGTTTAGAACTGTATCCAGAAGTTGGCACTTGGGGCTATAAGCTGATATATTAGATTTCTCTAATTTTTAATGTAAACTGCATGCTGGGCCAGTTATTAATTAATAAAATCGTAAATATTTCCAGGGACTTTTTCTCAAGGCTGCCTTTGTTGCACTCAGATCTTTGTTTAAATGTATTTATTAAACTTCTCCTAATGTAGGAAACATTTTCAGGGTGTGATACAAATCCTATTTTTGTTATTAAAAATAGAAAAAAAAAACTAGGCCAGGAAACTTTCAAAATGTTTAACATTTTTAAGTGTTTTTTTTAACAAAACATAATTGCAAAACCTTCTTTATGGTTTTCATCTACAATCCTATTCATGCTTAGCCTAAAATAAACTGTCTTCTTTTAGTTCTTGAAGATAAAATAACTTTTGTGCCACCGAGCTTCTTTTGACTTGACATTTAATGATTTTTTTTAACATGGCTTGCTGTATTAATGTATGATTACACTCCGAGCCTTACATTTACTATTTCCAACATTTTCACCAGTACTGTGTTTTTACATGTTAAAACTATATACCTGGGTGTGTTGATATCATTTTTTTCAGGGTTGTGTTTTGAAAATAGAGGATTGGTGCTAAGAAACCTTCTGTTTTTTTTTGCAGGCTCATTGAATTACATGTAATTGATCAACAGGACCTCAGAATGAGCAAGTGGGGAGATCGGTTGAAGAAAGTGGAGCAGCTTGCTCAGTCCTTCCAGCAGAACCCCCTGACGACGCCCTACAAACCTCGACTGTGGCCCCTCCAGCCCTCCTCTGTCTGGAAACTTTTCCCTCGCCAGAGCCTAGCCATCAGCTTTGCTCAAAGCTGTAAAGAGGCAAGGCGTTCATGAGTAACATGCCGCTTCCTCTCATTGTGTGAAGCTAAAGCAGCTAAGGTCTGTCTTTATGTTGTCTACAGGCTGTCCACGTTTTTGCTCTTGAAAAAGAAAAGGCTTCACACGGTCAGAGAATCTTCCTGGTGACCAGTTACAGCGAACTTTGGCATTATTACAGGTTAGGTCCTCTTTTTTGTTTCACAGTTGCTGCTGTTTTGGGCATTTATTTAATGACTTGTTTCCTCTTCATTTTTCAGGGTTTACCCTCAGTCCTTGATGCATTGTTATGAGGTGATACCAGAGGGGGCGGTGTGTAAGCTTTACTTTGACTTGGAGTTTCACAAACCATCAAACCAAGGATCTGATGGGACGTCAATGGTCTCCCTGCTTATTCAGGTTGGCGATATTTTTATGCCTAAAATCATAAATCCTTGTAACTATGGGACTTTTAACCTTTCCACAACACTTTCTTTAAATAAAAGTTATTCGTTTGATTTATTTATTTTTAGCAGTTGCCGTAAAAAGAAAATAAGCATGAAATTTGAGTATTATCATCCAATTATTGAATCAGTATTGGGTTTAAAGAGGCTGAATGCTGCTACTTGATATATAAACCAGCAGTACCATGCTGTGTCCTTCAATGGCTTGCCCTCAACATGTCAGAAACATTCCTCTGAGACTTTGTTCCATATTGACATGATAGTATAAAAAATTCACTCGCATCCATGCTAGAAGTTACCTGTTTTACCACATCTCCTAGGAACTGCATAGGATTTATATCAAGCGACTGTGGAGGCCTTTGTAGTGAAGTGAAATTATATGTTCTAAAGACTAATTCAACATGGGTTGAGTTTTAAAAACAATATCCTGCTGGAATGGGGCTTTAAAGGTTACATCCTCTGTACTCATATAGCAGGCATCCTCAAATCTGGCCCTTGAGGTCCGTTGTCCTGCACATTTTAGATGGATCTCTGCTTCCCTGCCTGAATACCATTGTTCAGTTATCTCCTCAGTATGAAGCCAAGTTCTCTAGAGTCCTGCCAATGACCTGATTATTTGACTCAGGTGTGGTGAAGCAGAGCTGTCGCATAGGGATGGACATGATGTGTCACTTGAACTGAAATCAACTGGTATAAAGAGGCCTAAACAACTCTAGAAAATAACCCCCACATTACTATACCTCCACCAGCAGCAGCCTGAACCAGTGATGTCATCGATACCAGGGTGGCATTTCTGTCCACACAGCTGCAGCTCGCTGAATAGTTTCTGTTTTCTTTTTTTTAAGCTATTCTCTATAAACCCATGATCAACTGTTCCAGAAATATTCACAAGAAAACTGTCTCTAAAATTTCAATTTTCCCCAAATTTGAGGAAACATGTTAACAGTTGTACCTAATAAAGTGGCCTCTAAGTGTCTGATATGAACATAGATTTTGTTGTTGTGTTGACAGTATGTCTGTGACAAGTTGATGGAAGTTTATGGGACTGAATGTTCAGTGAAAAACATCCTGAACCTGGACTCCAGCACAGAGGAGAAGTTCAGTCGTCATCTCATCTTCATGCTACAAAACGCAGCTTTTAAAGACAACCTTCATGTCGGTACGCTCAGCCCCACGGGAAGTTGATGAAATATATTCTTTTCTTTTGATTATTGATGTCATCTTACTCATGTTTTTTTTGTTTTCTTTTAGGTAGATTCATTCATGCTATTCTTGAGCCCATCATTACCAAACTCAGAGATGAAAACCGTCTTTATAACGGCAACATGTCACAGGCGGACAACAGTGGAAAGTCAGTTTTCTTTTTTACCTCTTTTTAAAAATAAGATGTCTTTCTGTTTGTCATTAGTTAGTGTAAATCTTATGCAGAGCGCTTGAGTCTGAGGTGCTTCAAAGTCCAGATATTAAGAGACGAAAACAGGAAGTGAGAGACCTTGGCTTCCTGCTGGTGAAAAACAAGGATGGCCAGAAGTGTCTTTTTGTTGATCTGGGTGAGTGTTTGGTTTTAAAAAGAAAACGAAATTAGTGCTAACATAATAATTAGTGCTAACATGTATTTAGATTCTTTATTTTTATTTGAAATTAACAAAAATAAATGATAAAATTGGAAAAAAAAAAATTTAAAGTTTCTCAAATAAAAAGCAAAACTCAAAAATATTGATTAAAAATAATTGCAGAAATAAATAATAGATTTACAGCTTTCATTGTGCTTTCTTTGGCCCTTAAATTTTTAGGAAAAATAAGAAAATGAAGGAACAATTTTACTTTTTTACCTTAAGTTCCGATATAAAACCTTTCCTTTAAAAACTTTGAGCTTTGTCAGGTTTCTAGGATGAAAATATTTCGGTTGAAGATTTTGCTCTTTAAACACTGTAGGGAAATTTTTTATTTTCACTATGGCACTATGGATTAAGTACTTTTATATCATAATTCTTTTAATTACCACAACAGGTGTGTACACCAGGAACAGAAACTTTCGGCTGTACAAGTCGTCTAAGGTGGGGAGGAACGCTGCCTTCACCGTGGCTGAAGACAACAAGTTTGCTGCCAAACCTGAGAAAGGAATGTCTGTTGAGGAAAGTGTGTTCCTGGCATCTTTAGTGTGTAATATCAGGTACATCCCTTATTTTTTGGATGTGGAAAAAGTTCTCGCCAACAAAAATATGAATAATAAGACAATATGTGAAGCAGATTCAGGCTGAAAAATCGCTGGGGGTGTTTTATTCAGTTTTGAACAAAGTCGTTCCAAAGATAAAATTCTCTTCACACACAGGCACCGACAAAGAAAAACAACCCACATCAAATATCATTTCCAAATGCTTTATAGGCCTGGTTTTCCTTATGTGTGTGTGTGATTTCCTGTTTCTCCCATTTTATGTGACCTCCTCGTGGAGTATGTGCGTGTCTGATAATTTGGGGTAATATTCATCTTGCTAACAACCTCAACTCACGAACCTACAATTACAGCATGAAAGATAACTTTCCTCTGGCACCCAGATTCAGTCTGTCCAAAGTTCTTATCTTCATGGAGTGTTATTTTCCTAGATAAGAATTAATGGGTCTGTTTTCTAGTTTAGAATCTAACCGTTTTAGTTTCAAATAAAGCCAGATGTATTTCACTGAGAGTCAACTTTCCGTTTCGTTGGACGTACTCATTTTTTCTGGACTTACTTCAGTTTCACAGGCCAGAGGATTCTGACGTGGGACGGCCCAGAAACAAAAGAGGCTAAACCTCCAACGCCTCACTGTCCGCAGGGAACCGATTCAAATCCAGGTAACGCTAAGCTTGGTCTGAGAATATTGCTTTTCTTCCTACCATCCAAGTCAGTAAGCTATGTGCTTGGTGTTTAATGTATCCTGCTACTGCTGCAAGTGTTCTCACTAGAACTAAGAAAGTAGAACACATCAGCCCGGTTCTGAAGTCCTCACACTGACTCCCTGTAGCTCAGAGAATAGACTTTAAAATCATCCTGTTAGTCTATAAATCACTGAATGGATCAGTACCTCAATACATAACACATTTGTTGTCAGTGGATCAACCTCCCAGAACCACTCAGGTCTTATAGTTCCAGCCCACTATGTCCACCCAGAACCAAACATGGAGAAGCAGCATTTATTTCTCTGCTCCACTTATCTGGAACAAACTCCCAGAAGACTGTGAAACTGCTGAAAGCCTGAGTTCTTTTACATCAAAGTTAAAACCCCGTTTATTTCAAACTGCTTTTAAATGTTGAAGGTAAACTGTTTACTGACATATTATTCCTTTATGTCTGTGGTCCAACTGTTTTATCTGTTTCAGTCATGTTTTTTGTTTATTTGCTTTTAATCTGCTTTTATTTTTCTTCTATTTTATTGCCTAATTCAAGTAATGCACTTTTAATTGTCCATGCACTGAATTGTGTTATAGAAATAAACTTGCCTTGCTACAAACAGTGCCCTGTATACATGCATGCATTGTACAAATTGTACCAGGTTTTACTTTTTAGATTTTTTTTTTTTCTGTCTGAAAGCTCAAAATGTCTTCTGGTCTATTTCATACAGGCACATTTTCTGGCTGCCTGTCGTCTCCATACCAAGAAGTGGACAACTTTGTGTTAACCCTGGTCAGAAAGGATGGGATTCAGGGAAGTAAGTGAATAATAAGTCTTTATTTGGTTTAATTAGTGTTATTGTCCTATATGTTAAATTGTAGAAGACTGTTATATTTTTATAATGTCACACAGCCTGAGTTTATAATATAAATGCATAATAATTATTCTATGAAACACACCCCAAGTAATAAGAATAAAGGCCTATAATCCTGTTATTATTTAGGATATTTTAGATTTTCCCTGATATGCTCACAGTGTTTCCTTAACTCTGCAGGCATTCGAAGATGGAGCTACTTTGCTGCAGAGCAGCTTCTTGTCTATGACATTGCCAAATACCGCTGGTGTGAGAACGTGGGCAGGTTTCATAAGAGTAACAACGTCATGTGGGTACAACCTTTTCCCTCCAGTTCATCTGAACACTTCCTGCAGTTTGGTTTTCCTCTGACTGCTCTTCCCTCCCTTCCATTTTTCAGGATTGTTGTGGACCTGAAAGAGGAGGTCTGGTACCAGAAGTGTCATGATCCAGACTGCAGGAACTTCCGGTCCTCAAGTAAGTGGTGACCTTAAATTACTGAGTTATCTGTAAAGTTTTAAAATAAAAGCATCTGTAGGACAAAAAAGATATTGTAAACAGGTAATTGTATTTGCTGTTGCAGGTTTTCCGCTGCCACAGGAGATGTGCGTCAGCTACATCCTGACTCTGGTTAGTTCATGTCAATGATTAAAGGTTAAAAAGTTTAAAATGTCTGGTTATTTGTACCCAAGAACAGCTTCTTTTATGTGACAGGATGAGGAGGATCAGGCGTACTTAATGGACGACATTGGGAACATTGAGCCCAGCCAGGCCCCAAACGACACCGTCTGTCCAGTGGAGACTCCTGAGGAAGGTTGGGGAGATGAGCAGGACGAGCGGGACTATTTAAAGAGCCTGAATGACTTTGAACAGAACAGTGCAGAGATCTCAGACCAGCTTCTCCTCACATGTGTGGCTGAGTTAGACTCCTAGAGGGAGACTGTTCTGCTCTGATGATTGACATCCTCATAAAGACATCAAATCTGTTTAAAACTCTGGATAGATAAATAAATACTGGTGTCAAAAATGAAAATGACACATTTTACTAATAGTACCACAGATTCGCTCTAGTCTTTATTTTAATGAATGCGTCATAAATCAATCATTTAATGTTAAAATATGGTTTCTGGATAATAACTGCATCTCAATCCTCTCAAGCGACACAAGTATACATTGTAAAGGCTATAATAAACACCAAAAGAGGCCTATAAAATAAAATAAAATGATAGGAAACTTGGAAAAAAATATTTTATTTGACAAGTATCATATGCTTTTAAAGAAAACATTTTTCTCCTTTTTTGTTACAAGAGTCTTAAAAATGTGGCAGAGCTTTTAATATCAAAGAGCTTATGATATCTTGAGCTTTGCAGAGGATATTGAAATTTGATGAGTTTTTTTTCCAGGTATCTTCAATGAAGTTTCCTTCAGGAAATCTTCTCTTTCTTTCTGAAATGTTTTTAAAAATATTTCCCTTGAACTTAGTTGCCTCCAAACTTTGAAAAGAAACTAATTGAATCCAGAAAACAGTTGTTTTCTTAATATTAGCAGCACATTATTAAAATCTGCACAGGTTTTGTTTTTTTTTTCTTTCACAAATCTGAGCTAAAACAAACGATTTTCTTATAAACACATGAAGAACAGAAACATAATAAATCCCTTCCTTAGGTTTTGTCTGGAGTTAACCGGTTAAAATCGTTCATGTTTCAGAAATCCAGAGCTACATTTTTGTAAATAAATGATCATTTACAGTAAAGCTGACTTTGACATTAAATGTGCCTTTCATGTTACTGATGTCACAAGTATTCAAATTTGTATGGAAAGTGTTGTCTAAAGTTATTTTGTTTCTTTCTACTGTAAATAAAAACTGAGGGATGTAGGATTTCAAAAGGGTATTATGTTTTCAAAGCTGATAAATTTCCTGATGATGGTTATAAAGATCATGAAGGGTTACACATGACTTAAGGTGTGATGATTCCTGCAACCTTCTGGTGTTTCATCGTCCTATTTTAAGTTATGCCATTTGAAATTTACTTCATTCTGTTGGAAAACTTTGCTTTAACCACCCAGAAATCACCTTGATAGGCTCGTCTGAGCAGCCAGCAAGTTGGAGACTCAAAAAAGTTTCTTTTTTAGGATCAGTGGGTCCCTAAATGCTACCAAACAGCAATAAAGAGTTAATAGTCAATGTTCTGCGTGCTTTAATAATGCAAATCTGTTTTCAGTCTTATCAACAGGAAATGCTGTCCTTGACTTGCTGAAACATAGCTGAGAGAGAATGACCTCTAGCAGATAACAGGAAGGCTGAACATATAACAGCAAAGATGTTCAGTCTTCAGTTGTTTTTTTTTTTTTTTTATTCAAGGAACTTGTTGGAAATGTTAAAAAACTACATAGGGATGCAGTAATGAGTTAAAATCTGCTGAAAAAAAACAGTGATTTGTTTTTTGCTTACGGGTTAATCATTACTGGAACATAACAAAGACCATTTAAACTTCCAAATGATCTTGTTTTTTTTACACCAATTCTATTAATGCTTTGTTTTACAGCGACCCCTCGGTACGTAGAAGATGTTTAGTCACCTCAGCTTCTAAAAAAATCAATCATTATTGTTCTCATTTTTTCTAATGCTTCTGAAACCATTTATCTGCAGGCCACATCTGTACAAAGAATGGAAAACCTGTGATTAATGGGTCTGGTGAAGTTCAGAATCAAATAACCTTTTTCTTTTAAGTTTTGTTTGTTCAAAGCATCCGTTAGAGCTGCAAACGTCAGCCGCATCTTGTACACTACAGATATAATAAACATTTTACATGCACTTTACAAAAACACAAAGCAAAGGCACCTGAAGCCAAACACTCTGGACCAAACCTCGCTTTATACATCTTAAAGAGCTCTTCAACACTAAGACACACAGGAATGCAGGAGATTATAGCTTCAGTCTCAGACATGCTATTCTGCATACAAATATAGTTTTAAAGCACAACTATTTACAGACTTGATGATATTAAATACCATTTAAATAGTTTAGCAAATCATTAAATAGCTTGGTGTATAAATAGTTGAGACTGAGTCGATGTAAAAGCATATTGTTTTTGTTGTTTTTTTTTTCAGTTAGAATATTTTTCCAGGAATTAAAGGTTTCTATAAAAATACTGGAGCCTGAATGTTTTTATCATGAAGAGATCAGATGGCAGTGAAGATGAGAGAAGCTCCTTTTTTTCTCTTTCTGATGTTTTTTTTTATAAACAGCGGTACAGTTTTCCGTTAAGGAATTAAACTGACATTTGTTTAAAATTATTTCTACAAAATTGCCGGAATCTTCTGTAGAAATGATTTGGTTGGTTGGAAGGCCAAGCTGTGGGGATTTCTCAGTTCTGGCTCACATTTTGATTTTGGCATAAAGTTCATCAATCTGCTCTCTGAAGTGATTCCGGAGCTCGTTCCTCTTGGACTTCAGGGTGGGGGTCAGCAGACCGTTTTGGACAGTAAACATCTCAGGATGTAATGCAATGTCTCTGACCTAGAATGGAACAGGTAGAAAACGAAATGAGTATCTGGGTTTAAATGATGTATTCTCATTAATTCCTGAACAGCTGCATTTCAGCTGCAAACTGCTGACACAAGTTGATGCATTACTGATTACTAATACAATCATTTCTGGACATTTTTAAAACCATTTTTTTCATCATGAGTCACCTGTTCAAAAGACTTTAGTCCAGATTCTTTCCCCAAAATCAAGATGTCCTCAAGAATAGCCGCCTTTACTTCCTTAAATATATATATAAAAAAAAATAAGTTTAAGGCCTGATATCTAATGCTGCATAATTGCATCATCACTTTTGTCAAAATCAAACCTTGTTCCCGCACAGCTCGAGGTAGGATCCTTCAAATCCCTTTTTCTTGGCCCACATTGGTAAAAAGTCTGGATCAGGTACCACAATCCCCACCAAGCATGCCTAAAACACAAGAAGAGAGTTAAATGGAGTTTGCAGTATTATAAAACAATGCATGCAACAGATCTGAATAAACAATTAACCTTTAAACTGTCGCCATGAACAAATATCTGAGCCACTGGATCGCTGCGGTTATAAATGGTCTCTATTTTCTCCGGGGCAATGTACTCTCCTTGTGCCAGCTTGAAAATGTGTTTCTTCCTGTCAATGATTTTCAGCACGCCGTTCTGGCAGATAGAAAGGCCATTTAATAACTTACACCTTTAACACTTTTAATCAGAGTTTTACTTTCCAGTGTTTTGCTTACTGGGAGCCATTTCCCAATGTCTCCAGTGTGCAGCCATCCATCCTTGTCTATTGCCTCTGCTGTTCTCTCAGGGTCTTTCAAGTATCCCTTGAATACATTTGGTCCTTTCACACAAACCTGTAATGAAACACAGTTAAAAAATGTCTTAACTAGGAAAGAAATACTGCCTCCTATTGTTCCTAAACGTATGTTACATAAAGTTTGACTAACAACGCATTTATAATACAAACAATTTTAGAATATTTTGTCCTTTCTAAAGCTTTTATTTTTTTTTACATGCACATTTGCTAAAGGCAGTTTTAGACACATAAGCTAACTTCATCACTGCATTTTTACATGCCTTTAATTTTTAACCACATTAGTAAAAATAATATTTTTACAGCAATTATCCTGTAAAAGCATAAGAGGACCTGATACTGACTTGTTTCCATAGTTTCGCACCAGAGATGAACTAATCGTATCATTATGTCCTTGATAGTTCTTTTTTATTAAATGCATAAAAACTTATTTTCACCATTTTTAGTCTATAAATGCCTCAAACCAAAGTTGAGATCTATCTTGTTTTGGTATTAAGTAAAAAAAATATATTTATAAAAGTTATGAAGAAATGATTTGATACAAAGTGGAGATAATCTTGCATTTTATTCATATTCTGTTGAATACAAAACTGTCAGTGAACTTTCATGGTCAAAGGTTGTTACGTTTAATTGTTGCATTAAAACAAATTTAGTGCAGATAAGTTTTGTATGTCTTACAGTCCTTAAGGAAAATAAATAGCCATCTGTAGATGTAAATGAAATGCATTTAGAAATGTTTTGATTTACAAGTCCCAATTTAACAATAAAAAATCTGATATATAGAATTAAAATATTGTAAAAAAGTAAAAATACACGGTTAATCCTTAGAAAAGTAAAGCTTCATCCTCACCTCTCCCTCTCCGTTGGCTGCTAGGTAGTTCATTTCTGCCACATCCACCAGTTTTACTGCATTGCACGGCAGAGGAGGCCCGACATGACCTGATGACACAATATTTATGTTTACTTTCTCTTTTTTATAAAGCATTATCATTCTTAGAAGCCGGTTATCATAAAACATCATCAAATATTCTCTCAATTAAAGCTTAAGCAACACTTCATAAAGATTTAAACCTTTACCTGCTGACCAGTCACCAGGCATGGACATGGTGCAACCGGCTGTGCATTCAGTCTGACCGTAGCCTTCATAGAACTGTGAAAAACACAGATGTCACCAGTGGCATTTGTTGAGTAAAATACACCTTAATAAATAACAATTTCACATAGTTGTAGTGATGAAACACATTTAATTATCTAAAATTGAATAAAATGAAAACTTATTGAAACACATTTGTATTCGTATAACTTTAATAATGTTGCAAATAAATGTAAACTTTTATTATTCGACTCCATCCATTAGAAGCTGGGGAATCAGCTCATTCATTTCCTTTATTTAGTTTCAAGGATTTTACATAATATATGCCTGTTATGTACACTTTGTTCCACATAATTTAGTGAAATACAAAAGATAAACTACTAAGAGCCCCTTAGCATGATGCTACCAACACCATGCTTTCTTTTAGAGATATGTTCAGTATGTACAGAACTCTGTAACCAATTAGATCCCACTACTGTTTCCACCAAAACACATCTGACTTCTTAACAGAAAGATAAATACATCGCTCTCCAGGCTAAGACAGAAAGTGTGATGAGGATGAATTTGACTGACCTGACAACCGAGAGCAGCTCGTAGGAAAGTCAGAATGGTTGGAGATACGGGGGCTGCACCAGTGATCATCAGTCTCACCCGACCGCCCAGGCTCAGCTGTAAAGATAAAATACAAGCTGATAGGTTGAAGTTTTAAAGTCATATAGTCTTCATTTGTTGACGAAGAGGAATACTTTAAACCACCTTTTTTGACTTGTACCCTTTGGGCATTTTTTCTTACCTTGTGTACCGGCCTCATTTAAAAAGTATTGATGACTGTCCAAATGCGGGAAGTGCAATAAGTGATTATAAAACAAAAAGTTTTATTTAATCTTTTTAACGTAAGCATTTCCTTATTTGGCATTAATTTTCTCTAACTCAAAAAAAAACTTAAATCTGTTGCCTGGAAGTTAGTAAGGAATGGAAATAATTGCAAAATAAAATAATATTATGAATCTGCCTTTATAAAACTGAAACTCCTGTGAGTAGCTCCCATATAAATACATTTAAACTTGATGAATTGGGGGAAAAATATACAGAACAAAAATTATAGTCAGACTGAATCCATTAGTTTACTTTCTTCATCATTCATGACACCTGAGCTTGCTTTGATGAGCTCAGGTGTGAAAAAAAGAGCAGACCCCAGGCTGTTCTCTACATCCAATCTGTTCCTCTGTTTGGTTTAAACGCTGAAGGTGAACTCGAACATATAGGAATAGCTTACTTTTCAGTTGATTAAAAACTTGTTGTATTATTCAGTTGAGTCTTCACAAAGCAGAACAGATCCCAGCCCTATTTTATTACCTGAGAAACATAATATTTTCATGCAGTCCTTGCAATGCACTCGTAAGCCACTAGGGGTACAAGTATCCCTGGTTGGGAATTAGCGCTTTAAACCAAATGTGTTTTTCTTACCTGGACTTTTTTGAAGATGAGTTTGTCCCACATGCTGTCCTTTCTCATCACTCCATTTTTCAGCTCTGCTTCCTTCCTTCTAAAGGCAAAATCCAGCATCCATCTTTTCAGAGGTGTGTTGGCCTGGCTGAAAACCTACAGAGCAACAATCATCTCAAGGTCTGCACACCAAGGCAAATAAGCTAATTAAAACAACAGCGCACATAAAGAGAGGGATGGAAAGGTGAGAGACTAGAGTAAGAAAGGAAACGGCAAGCATTATCCAACCTTGTCAAACATGCGGTTGAGGAGACGGGGAACGACGGGGAAGACTGTTGGCTGCAGAGTTTTCAGATCATCCATGAGGAGTCGGATGTCTCCTTGGAAGTAGCCTATCCGTGCCCCGTGGATAAGTATGACACCCTGAGGAAGAAAAAACACACCAACTGATTCCTGATTGAAAACAAAGCTGTATTTTTTTACCCCCACTAGAAGGCGCCATTTCCTAACACCTTTCATCTCTTCTCCAGGGGGACAAACTTAAAAGTAAGAAATTATTCTAGCATGTTCACCCCTTCCTGTCTATAAGACAGCATTTTACACTTGTGCTGAAACAGTCCTTAAGTTTTACAATAACTACTTGACTAGTTAAACCGGAAGCAGTCTGTCTGTGCTTAGTTTAACTGGCCATTTATATAATAAAAACCAACTTAACACAGACATATTAGCTGTGTAAGACAGGCAGAGCAAGCTGCTGAGTAGTTACTGTGAGTATTTTTCTTTTAAAATGGAAAAGAAAAGAGTTTGTAGCTACATACTGATGATAAAGATAACCTTCAGAGACATAATGAATAAGAAAATCAGCTCTACACACTTGCACGGTTCTGTTATCTCTTATTTTCTCTCAGGGCTACATGTTTATAAAATAATGTTGATACGCTGCACTTGAATCAAAGGTCAGATTCCTTGTTTATGCACACATTCAGAGGAGACACTCCAAAAGAAACTTCTTTGGCTACAAGCTCAAAGAGTGAGGATGCAAAGAATAGGTAGCGCTCAGGGAGGAAGGCTGGGCAGCAGAACCAGCATTAACCACACATGGCTTATCTGAACTTGTTCTTGCTGATGTCTAATCTTTGGATAACAAAATGGGTTTATTGTGGCTACAAGTGACAGTAAATAAAAGTAGCTTAATCTTAGCCCCATTAGAGCCTTAAGGGGCTCCTGCTTTTACTTTGACAAACACTATATCGTTGTTTTGGAACATGAATGTGTTATTAGGCTGATAGCCAACAGCTATTCAGTTTTGAATCTCAAAAATAAAGTGTTAGCCTAACTAAGACACAGAGAACCTAATCTTCAAAGGTTCTGAAAACATGCAAACTTGTGTGTACACTTAGAGCAGATTTTCAGAGAAGGTGCAAAGTGATTTAGCTGTGCAGTTCAGCAGACAGTGTGTGCAAATGTTGTTTTGCGTGTGTGTTTTTGATTAATATGCAGATCAATTCTAATGATCAAACTGTGCAAGTTAATGTAAATCTTTACAAATCTAAAACTCAGCTGTGGCTGGGCAGCATTTCAAAACTTTATCTTTGATTAATTAATTTTACACATTTTAAGGGGTTGAAAAAATGAATGCAATTCATTGCTTTTTTTATACACAATAAAGTCCTGAACAGGAACCTTTGTATTCAACACTTCTTGTAAACCTGTAAAGTGGACACACAAGCAGCATCACAAACATTGGTCCACTGGGAGTATTTAAGCTTCAAAAACACCTGAGTCCAACTCATGTTGCAACATTCACAGCTTTTCTTAACGCCAATGTCAGCGTCCTCAGACGCAAATTCTCCAACCATTTTACATTGACCAGAGGATGAGCTTTAAAGCCAACATAGTCCACGTCCAAAAAAATAAACAACTCCTTGATAAAATGGATCACAACATGGACGGTTTGTCTAAGTTGTTAGCTGGCTTAAGGAGAAAAAGTAGCATCCAGTTTATATGTGCTCATTGCCCTAAATGTTGCAGGTTGAAAGGCAACGCTTTTGAATTTTGAGATTGCCTATCTATGTGAAGAACACCATAAATAATTTTTAGTAATCTCATATATGGCTTAAAATGTTACCTTTCTTTTATAGCAACTCTCAATTTGTCAGTATGAAACACAATCTACTAATATTAATAGGTTTGCATGTTTTGAGCATATATATATATATATATATATATATATATATATATATA
>JAUZNJ010028725.1:0-15881 GCA_034780135.1 Jordanella pulchra | reverse complement strand
TGAGAGGAGCAGAAGGTTCACTGACAGCAACAGGAGTCAGTTGATTGCAGTGATTGACTGTAAAGGTTGTGAAACAAAGCATAAAGTGAAGGGTACCGTTGTCAGACAACAATTTCATCCACCGATGCTTTAAGACACATCATAAATATATCTGATGATAAGATTGGAACGTTTAATATGAAAGGATTCAGAACAGCACCACTGACAGCAAGCATACACCACTGTTACTCTTTATTACAGAAGTGTAGCACAAAATAAACGTAGAAAACTTCAACACAAAAAGTCTCCAAAAGCAACAATTATGCAACCCATACAAATATCCGTTATTGCAGTGAGAGCACAGGAAGAGTAAAAAGATCCAACTTCTGTTTTACTACCAAAAAAAAAAGGTACAAAATTGAAAATACAAACACTTCCATTTACATGAGTCTAATTGTTTCTGTGAAAGTTAATTCTCACAAGATATTAAGAGCACTAGTAGCAATACAGACTTTCTGCAGAACGTCACTATGCAGCATTTTGCTGATCCTTAAAAAACAAAAAAACATTTGGACTTCCTTCTAAACGGCAGCAGTCCGAATAAATTAGGACAAAGATTGAATCCACTGAGCCAAAGCAGGAATATCTACTTGTACAAGAAGACAACCGAAAAACCACTGGAATACAATCATAATCAGCTCCTTTATAAATCTGATTAGCTTTTTTTTTTTTGTTGGCTATTCCTCAAAACATGACTGCCTTAAAATGCCTGAGTCACAGTTCCTCTGGAAATCATTTGTGCTTTTATGTAAAGATGAAACAAAACTGCATAAGGCTTTCAAAGCCTGAGTAAATCCATCGTCTCGTGGTTGGCTGAACGGCCGCGGTTCTGCAGGCTCCATTAAAACTGTGTGCAGCACAACTTCTCATCCTGGTAAAGATGCAGAAAAAGCCTTCAAATAAATTAGTCTCTTTTCTCAGCAGCAAACTTGAACAATTTAGAAATAAATCCCATCTTTAAAGTCAGCATATTTATTCAGCTGAGATTAAATCACTAAAGACAATCACCATCGACACACCTGCTGGTTGGTCCTCCTAACAATGGTCAGGGGCTTCTAGCGGCATCTAATCACTGATAAATGACTTTATATTTGCCGTTTGAAGATAACCGAGGCGACTTTTAGCCAGGAAGCTAACTGGATCTGGTGTAAAACTGTAGAAAAGGGCCTAAATGATGCTATTAATCTGCTTCATCAAAGTAGCACATCAGAAATTCAAAAAATATATGATTTGGTCTTTCAAATTTCACATTCCAACTGAAATAGTCAACTAAAGTCAACCTCCTCTCTCAGGAAGCAGTGAGCAGCTTGCGGCGCCTGGGGAGTAATCTGGGGTTTAGGGTCTTGCAGTAATGCTGTTTTTTGAAAGCTTTGCATGTTGAAATCTCGTCACCAGACATCATATCTGCCTTCTTTCACAGTCACCTCTGTCCTTGAACCCTAAATCCCTCAAAGCTTTGCAGCGAGCCACAGAGACTCGAGCTCAGGGAGACCGTTTGTTTGTTGCAACCTTGGAAAACTGATCTAAAACTAAACGCTGTCCAACGATTGACACCAGGGAAGCAGATGTACGGCAGCTGATTTCTCTCAGAACAATTAGTCCCTTAAAAAGAGAGTTTTCTCCACTGAATAAAGAAACTCACAATAAAGGTTGAACTTATCTCTATTTTTCAGTCTGCTGCTGCAATAAATTGGGAGTTTATTTAACTTTTTACCTGAAATGCTAATAATAGCTATGAGAATGATTTAGAAACTTCTGTAGGTTTGAATCACTGGACTGAACAACCTGATTCATAGATACACAAGTAAACACAATTCAATAGGCTGATTATCAGAAAAATACATGTGAGGCCTTCTCAGACTAATCCAGAAGGTCTCACTGACATATCATTGGTTTTTACTCCTTTACCTGACCTGAAGCAGCGGCGTCCACCTCGTCCCGTAACAGAGTTAAGCTTTTAAACAAAGTGCATATTGAGTATATCTTTGAGGCCACCGATAGTAGTTTAAGGGACGCCACTCGCACCAAGAGAAAGAGCGAACAGAAACGCAAAAGCATCGTTATTTACTTGAACAGCAGCTTGAAGAACCTTAAAGCACTGCCCACCGCACTCTGACAGAACGGGGCACCAAGCCATTTCCTCTTTTACATCTAAAGAGATACGAGCCAGAAGAGAAAGAGAGGGAAGCGACTCTGTTCCTCGTTTTTTCAGTAAACACACACTTGGGTAAATACAAACAACTAAAGATAATAAAAAGATATATTCTTATACACCGTTTCCAAAGAAGTCACTGCTTTTATAATCATCTCACAGAGGAATCTAGCACTTGATTGCACATTCATGTTTACACCTCTAACAAACATGGCCCCTTTGAGTTATACAGCTGGAGGCAAGCACATGAGCTTTACATTCAGAGTCTGGGTTTGTACGCAGACGTCCTCCTTCTGGTACGAAGCGTCCACAGAAAGGCGGCTGGGTCGGCGCTACACGTGGCTGTGGCTCTGCTCGTGGCTCCACAGGCTGAACGCCGTCTTGAAGGTTCTGTGGCAGAGCTTGCACATGTACTGCCTCTTAAAAGTCAGCGCCGACAGGGACGGGGCGTGGTAGAAGAGCGTGTCCGGCTCCTGCGGGCCGCCCGGGTTCTCCCTGCTGTTGGATCTGGACAGAGAGGTGTGGCCGCTGGGTTCCGCTCCAGGCCTGTGGGTCTTGTTCGCCGCAGGGTCGCAGGGCTCCGGGCTGCTCGACTCCTCTGGGACGGCGGCCGCTGCTGGTGCCTGAGGAGACCTGAGCACAGATGCTTGTGGAGAGTGGCGCTCAGAGTTCTGGGGGGTGAGGGGCGGGGAGGGAGACTGCGGAGGAGCGTGCGCGTTGATCTCTCTGGCGCCGGCTTCGTTGGCAGTTGACATGTGAGACTGGAAGTGGCTCCAAAGGCGGAAGTTGGTTCTGAAAGCTTTGTTGCAGATGTGGCAGATGAAGGGCTTGATGTGGCACAGCAGCTCCTGGTGGCGCTCCAGGTCTTTGCGAGAGCTGAACAGATTGCCACATTTCTCGCACGGCCACACCCCCGCTTCCTCCGGTCCAGCTTTGCCGGCCTCCAAGCCGTCCTGCTCGCTCACCGCCTCCTCTAGCGGCTCTTCCTTCACCACCAGTTTGCCTTGGTGGCCCATGCTCAGGTCCTCAGGCGACGAGTCCTCTGAGTCGTACATGGCTGGAGCCAACGAGTCTTTGTAGCTGTTCTCTGGAAAGCTCCCCGGGGCTGAAGGCTCATCGCTGTAAGGCTCCTCTCCGAGTACGTCCTCGTTGCTCTCCGGTTGCTTCAGGTGGATCTGGTTCTTACCAGTCATCATGTTCTGGTTGTGGACTTCCACCTGGTGGCGCCAGATGCTGAAGGACGATTTGAAGGTGCGCATGCATTCCAGACATGTCAGCTTCTTGTACCTACAATGGGCCTCGTGGTCCTTCTTGACGACGGGGCTGGAGAAGCGGAGGCCGCAGTACGGGCACACGGTGGCGTGTCGACAGCCCCTCTCGTGGTCTCCCTGCTCCACCAGTGAGGACAGCTTCATGTTACAAAGCCTGCAGGAGTAAACCCCGGCGTCTGCGCTGTTCTGTTGAAGGATCTCGTCCTGTTCCGGATAGAGGACGCTCTCACTCCCCGTCTCCTGGTCGACCTTCTCGGCAGGGTGTGTCCTTAAATGCTGCCGGTACTGAGACTGGAACCCAAAGGCTTTTCCACAGTAAGGACACACAAAGCTGGACCTTGATCTCTTTTTGGCCAGAGAAGGAGACTGCAAACCCTGCTTATTCCTCTTCAGCTTCCAGAGCAAAGCTTTCTTTATTTCTCTCTCTCGCACAATATCTATCAGCTTCTTCTGGAACTTCTCATCCAGGACGGACGAGCTGGAGGACGACGCCGGATTCTGGACGACCCCGTGCTGAGTTTGGCAGTGAGTCCACACTTTAAAGTTGGTGTGGAAGCGCTTGTGGCAGATGTCACAAGCGTAGGGCTTCTCCGGGTTGTGATACATGTTGACGTGGCGATGCAGTCCAGCGCTGGAGCGGAAAACCTTCAGGCAGTTCCAGCATTTGAAAATCTTCTGCTGCGACGGTTCCCCGCTGTTCTCACCAGGCTCGCTGTTTTCATACTGAGGCTCCGTCTCCTTTGAAGCGACGTGTTCTTTGAATACTTTGCTTTTTTTAAAAGGGTACCTTCTGTTGTCCGGACGGTCCTTCCTTTTCCCAGGAAGGCTAAAATCCGCCCTGGAGCCCTGGCTGTAATTAGTTTGCAAGTCTTTGAGGTTAACCGGCAGAGCGTCACCGACCGTGATCCTAACGATGTCCATGGGATCGGCGAGGGGACTGCTGGGCTCAGCTTTTATGCTGACATCTCCTTCTACCTGAGTTTCTTTATCATACCTGCTGTGAAACTTGGACCTTAGGACCAAAGGGGAGGCTGAAGGCGAGCTGCCGTTGTGGGCGAAGGTTTCAGCTCCTGAGGCCATTTTGACGACTGATTGTTCTCGGTTTTGGAGATCTTTGAGCTCAAGGGTTGGGGAGAAAACCGGAACGGGGCTGTCCATGGACAGCGACCTCCGGAGCAGGCTTTTAATAAGGGGGCCGCTCCGGTCGGTGACCCGGGTCAGCTCCCTGGGCTGACCCTGGAAGGAGACGTTGTTAGGGTAGCGCTGGTCGAGCTCATCGTTCTCCTCTTTGGTGTCCTGGTCAGAACCAGACTGCAGCCTGACGTGCGGCACGTCGACGTCGCTGAAAGACACTGATGAGGTCAGCTGAGGCCGCACTGAGGTGACGTGCGACGGGTTTCCTTTCAGGATGGTGGAGTAAGGATAGCCGGGCCTCCTCTCTTGGGGTTTGTTGTGCTCTGATGATTTCCTGCTGGACTCGGAGATCTTGACTGACTGGTGTGAGTTATGATCTGATGAAAGCTGAGCCCCCCCTCGAGGAGAATACGGAGATCTCTCTGATGTTTTTCCCTGATAATTGGAGTAAGAGGGGTGGGCTGCGTTGTTCTGAACCCGGCACACGATAACGCTCCTCGCCTGGACGTCATTCTCATCCCCCTCTGAGTACGAGAGCCTTTTCCTGGACACGCAGTAGGAAGCATGCGGCCTTGTTGACACAATGTTAGTCAGAAACGGGATTCCAAGGCTGTAGCCGAGCTCCTGAATGGCGGCCAGGCTGCCTTTGTCCACAAAGAGCGACGAGGAGTAAATGTAATTCAAAACTATCTCGAAGGCATCGGGTTCACAGAAGTCCAGGTTAACGACTCTTAGTGAGTCTCCGTCCATCCGTGTGAAAAGAGACTGGAAATACTCGCTGCTTGCAGCAAGAACGCTCTTATGGGCCCGGTACCTCTGGTCGGCCACAACCAGGACCACGTCGCACATCTGGCCCCGCAGCCGTTGCTCGTTCAGGGCTCCTAACACCGAGAGGGGATGGGAGGGGTTGCTGTAATGCACGAGGCTCTCCATGGCTGCAAGAGAAAAGACAGAAGGCTGTAAATTCAAATGCTGTCAGTAAAGATGTGCAAAAAGAATGACTGGAAGAGAGTCACAGATTATTGTAAATATCCACCAGCAGGTTGTTTTTCTTCACAGTATTGCTATAATTCAACTAATTAATTTGAATTTGTTTTAATTTCCTTCTTTGCTGTAGTTTAGTTTAAACTTTACTGAACTGTGTTATTTCTTGTAGATTGTTGTTGCATTAAGTTATTCTATTGCGTTATAATGGTCTGACTATACAGATATAAATCTTTGTGTGTCATTTGTTCTTGTCATTGTTGGTTTACTCACATTTAAACTTTAGTTAAATGATCTTTTTTTGACCGCGTCTCATTGTTTGTTTGTTTTAAATCCAACTTTCTGGGTTAAAATAAAAACCCTGTAACTCCTCATCCCTTCTGACTCTGTCCCTCGCATTACAATTATTTAAAGAAAAGATCTGAAATGTGCTTTATGAGAAATAAAACATTAAACAAACATTTTTGGAAATCATGTAAATCAAAGCTGCTGATTGAAACTAGAAGCTTTTGGAGATTTCTAAAACATTCTCAGGTCCTTCGTCCCTTTAAGTCTTAGAAAGTTTATATACAAAGATCTTTGGTGCGGCTATTTCCTTTGTTTTCAGAGGGGGCTGAAATAAAACAAGTGACCTCACATAAAGTACAAAAAATAATAAATAATTTGGGCAACATTATTGAATCCCTTCTTATTTTGTTATAGAAGCTGTTCAATCTATAATTACACACTAAAGTATCGTGAAATTTCTTCAGCATGAGATGTAATCCTGCTTTTTCTAGCCATAAAAAGTCCTGGTGATACTATGGATGGATAGACATTTTTTTGCATAGACAATGTTCCTATGTTCCAGACGCTTTTTTCCTTCCAGAACCAGCTTCTGTGTGGATCTGTCCACTATTTCACTTTATATATCAAGTGAAACTGAAACCTTTGGAGGTAATCTCCCTCATCCAGTAATGAAATTTTATGATTAATTACTTTTCTGTAGCAAATTTACTCACAACTTCCTTTTTTCCTTCCAAGAAACGATAAAGAAATACAGAGAAATCAGGGCTGTCATGGCTGACGTTCTTCACAACGAGACATCAAAACAAAAACACTTATGGTTGTTGTTTGAATTCATCTGTAGTGAGCTGAGCTTTTGAATTTTTTTTTTTATAAATAGTGAAACAAGTCAAAGCCAGGTAGAATTACTTGTAATTATGAAGCATTACATCATTTTAGCAGTCTGAGTACAGAAAAACACTAAGCTACCGTCAGACAGCAGCTAAAGCAGGAAGTATAAAAGAATTCCTTCAATTCAAAGTGTTTCACAACAACCAACCTGTGCAGAAAATCAAAGTCTAGAGTTTAAGCTGAAGCTCAGTAAACCTTCTGCAATAAATGATATCTGAGAAATGATACAGCAGAACCTGAACCTGTTTAAACAGCGAAGACCATCAAACTCTTTTTGTTTTATCCTTGAATTTAGAGATTTATTTATTTTTTTATCTTGTTTTAAGTGTTTTTCTTTTTGCTATTATATGTATTGATTGTAATGATTTTCTCAGCCTATTGGGTTTCTGATTGTCATATAATTAAACATTTCCTATAATAATTCTCTTTGCCTTTCATCTAAGCAAGCAAATACAATTATCTGCCATTACATTGAGTATTTTTGTCACTTATAAATTACATCATTATTTATAGTTTGCTTGAGATAAAAAATATTTTTTATTTTTAGTGCTAAAAATCCATTAGCAGAACATTAACTTATCTACACAAATAAGTGGCAAAACACTTATTTTACAATTTATTTTTTATTCACTTCAAGAAAACAAACAAAAGAGAAATTGTGACAATAAAAGTGATGTCCATGAAAAAAATAAAAATAAATAAATATGTATGTATATGTACACACACGTTTTCAAACACCAACGGACATCATTGGTTTATGGATGGATCCACCTAAACACAACCCAGTTTAATTATAAACATTAAATCATTTGTGGAGGAATAACATTTAAACTTAATTACATTTGACTCTATTTTGGGCTGCTATTTGCTCCATTTCTTACCACTTGTTTTCTCATAACAAGTGTATATTTGTTCAAGTTTAAACTCTTATTAATTCATATTGGCTTTAATGAAAACATGGAGCTTTAATATTTACACATTATTCTTTGAATGCACGCTTTCATATTATGGGATAAAATCATTTATTAAAGAACCGCTAAACTTCTTATAATAAAATACCCCATTAACTTCTGTTCTATTGTCTGTCGTTTATTTTGAAAAGCTCAAACGGAAACTAATGTCCTGTTTAGCACTTTGACACTTTCTATATTTATTAATGGGGGGAAAAAGCTCCATTCATTCATTAAAAACTAAACCAGGCTCCGTTGATTCGGACTTTAAACTTGGAGGAAATGTTGGGAGGAAAAAAATAAAACACAAACAGCCTCCGTGGCAGTTTCTTTTTCCCTAAGAGGAAGCTAAACGAGACTGTCGGTACCAGAGCGTCCACAGGACGTGGCTAATTTAGTTTCTCTTGTCAGAACTTCGACAGAAACATCTGGTTTCGTTCAGAAACATGCTTTCTCTCTTCGCCGCTGTGACCGTGGGCACACAGCGTGACACCGTGAGTGGAGCTCCGACGGCTCGGCTCTCGGGCAGCTCCTTCCACACCGGAGGGAGCGGAAAAGTTGAGCGCGTTTCTCCGGACGCCGCTGTTAATTCCAGAAAACGGATCCAAGGAGTGGGTCCGACCCGTTAGGTTCGGTACAAGTACCGTTTTCTACCATGAGCCGCTCAAACGGAGGAGTAACCCACACCTGCCCGTCCTGACAGTCTGCCACACAGGCTGGAGCTGCTCGGGTTTCACAGCAGCGCAATCCCCTCTTTTAGAGTTACGTCAGCGCGGAAAAAGGGAAAAGCTTCAGCTCTCTACACCGACTCAGCGTGGGGGTCCACGCGAGAAACATTCTAGCCTGTCCACACTTACCCATCCCGTCGTGAAAACCCTCTCGACTCCACGCAGCCAGGACTTTATTCAGTGTTGTGTAGCTTTCAGCCTGCTGGTCGTGATTCCATCCATCTTGAATTTGACGTCATCCCACACCAGGGATGAGGTCATCGCAAAGACTGCTCGTCACGTGCGCTGCGCGCCGATAGGCTGATTAAGTGACGGAAGGCGGGTTGAGCGGAGGACCTCGCAGGGGGCTAATTTAAAGAGATATTTCATGGCATTCCGGGGATCGTTGTTTTAAAAACAGGACTTTAAAAATCCGTTTAAGGTTAAAAAAAAAAACTGAAAGGGAACCTAAGTGTTGCCTGAATAAAGTCCTACTACTTAGCTTCACTAGTTTGTGGGGTTTGCAATATCTTTTGAGAGAATTAAATTAATAATTTTCACTTTCAAAGTCATAATTATTCAATTCAGTTAAATGTTCAATTTATTTAAATAGCTCCAATTTGCAAGAAATGTTATCTGAAGGCACTTTACAGATACAATATGCGATCCTCCAGTCTGATTGGTTGCAAGTTCTGATCAAAGGCAGCTGACTGCATTGAGTCACTGACTTGCATTCAGTACTCCTGGATGAGCGTGTGGAGCACAGCAAATACTCGCTCACACTTTGTCCTTGATTCTCACACTGAGCATGCATGCAGTCACAGTGGAGAGGAAAAACTCGCTTTTAACAGGAAGAAACCTCCAGCAGAACCGGAATCAGTGTGAGCGGCCATCTGCTGTGGCTGACAGGTTCAAGGAGCATAAAAATTATCTTATAACAATTACCTTAAATCTCGTAATTATGACCTTGAAAGTCAAAATCATATCTCATAATACTAAATTATGGCAAATAATGTGCCTTTTTTTCTTTCAAGTGATAGAAATTGTCTTCCATACCAGTCCATTGTCTTCACTATACAAAATTAGTTCCAGCTATAGTTTAATGTCATGAGAACACTAGTGGCCCATGCTCCAATACTCAGCAATAATGCATCGGTTTAAAGCTTTCTCCAAAGTAAACATGCAGAGCAACACATCCTGCACAATTCAACTATAAAAAAAAACCAAGAAACCCAAACAATTCTTTAAAGGGAAAAATGTAAAAAACTGCATAAAAATGCAAACTCCTTTTCTTGTGAATCTGATAAACATGTATTAAACTCAAAACACTGAAATGATTTGGTTCTAATTATTTAAATCACAAATATCAGGTAAGTGGAAACTTTTGGCAGGGAGAAGATAATGTTCATGCAATGACATGCTTAATAACCCCAAAGAAACTAATTAGGTCTGCAAGTGAAACGGAGCTGGGTCATTATAGTACAGCACCCAGGTTGTGTAAGTGCTTATATCCAGTGGGGACTTGCCAGGCCTGCAGGCGTCTTCCTGGAAAGCTGATTATGCTACAGTGCATTACAGCCGGGCTAAGGTCAGGTGCAGCACTGATGATGGAGACTATCGTTACTTAGGATGTTTCAGCAAAAAACTCACCACCAGTTTACTTTAAAGGTGATTCTTACTTTGTGATACGAATGCTGCATGCTTGCATTGGGAATTTTGTTGACTCGGCATTAAAGGCTCCTTAAATCCTGTTGCGGCGACTCAGCAGTTGCCCGATAATTATTGTTTAATGGCCCAAGTGGTCTAAGTTTTAATCAGGGTCATTTTTAAGGCATCATTGCAAGCATTAGATAACGAGGAACTTCAGGTGAAGAAAGAGAGAGAAGAAATATCTAACATCAGACCTGAAGAGATGTTCCATTTAAACTGTGAATATGATGATGACCAAGTCTGGCACATTTGGAGTCACACGGGTCTGAAAGTTTTCTCTCCTTCATTCAAAATATTAATGGTTGAGCCGGTTGGCTGTTCCTGCCAGCAGCATAGCAGGCACTGCCATGGTTACCTGCGTAAAAAAACTCACTCATCAGGGACTTTGACTCCTCCTATTGAGTATCTCTGTCTCTCTCTGGTACCATAAACATGTTTACTGGCAACGTCCAACAGTTATCAAACTGACAACTTCCTTGATTTATTTAAAAATAGAAAAGGAAAAAGAAAGCCCAACCCAGTCTTGTTGTGAAAATGATTATCTTATATTCTATGTAGATTTAACAGGTTTAATAGTTGTTACAATCAGCATGATCCTGTATTTTTAAAGAAGCACTAATGTCATTTTAATGCCATCCATGACGGATTTTCCAAAATGTTGACAATCATTTCATATTAACACCTCGCTGTAATCATGTTCCAGTCCTTTAGGGACAGTGAGGGGTGGAGAAAGACGAGGCCACAGAGGATTTAGCCTGAGCAGTGAGCTAGCATCTCACAGTCAAAGATGCATTGGCTATGTTGGACTGAATGCCTGCTGGAGATTCTGAACTGGGGAGATGAGGTGGATCCTCTTAATCTGGGCGTCTGAGGCCCTGCTGGTTCTCTGCTCCACACAGATTGATGTGGATGAAGGTAGGCATAATATACACCAAAGGATTTGAATTAAAACTAAAGTTTCTCAACTATTTAAATTCGGTTAAAAAAATCTAAACAGATGCATCAAAGGAAACAATGTTTTATTGAGAGTTTATATTGTATTCCAGGAAATAGCCTGTCTTCCTCCGGCTACCATCTATGTGTCCAGAACGTGACCAGATCTGTGAGTTTCTTGGTGGTTCATTCGGTCCCTTATACAGTGACAAAGTCCTGTGGGGGCTGGCTACCGTGGACGACGTGTACCGTTACCCTTTATAAGATGATGCATCAGACTGAGTACAAAACCGTAAAGGAACAGGTGATGATGTGCTGCCACGGCTATGTGCAAGTCGGTCGTTACTGCTCCCTATGTAAGTGCACTCAGCCTCACTTATACAGCTTTAGAGACATCCAGGTTTTTTTTTTTGCTTTTAACTGTGATCTGGTCTTTCCATTTAATAAATCTGATGATGTAGTATCCTGCTCTGTAGCCACTTCTGCAATCAGGCTGCCCTTTCAGTGTGTGGAGCTGTGTGCAAGACACCAGATGGACGAGCAGAAACTGCCGTGCTACAAATAACTCCCTGCTAATATGTAGCCTGTAACATGTTATTTCCTTTGAATGAAGCTGTAAACAGGAGTGATGAGTTTACCGCCAAGCCAGGATCCTGTCCAACTGCAGATGGATTGTCTCCCAGTTCTGTGGACTGTGAATTTGATTTAGACTGTCCAGGCTGGCAGAAATGCTGCCAGCGATTTGGACAGTTGCTCTGCACCCATCCCACAAGTTAGTGCACCTCCTGTTTATACTATTATTAAACTGTAGAGCCAGAATGCTCTGTGTATTAAAGAGATGTAGTTTTATGAAAGGACATCAAAGTTAATTGAGGTTTTGAATTTTTTTTATTCAAGTCTTACAGAGCAGGTGAAGCCACAAGTGGTTGAGTCCATAACAAAAACACTTAGATACGCCTGTGTTAGTTAAATAGTGGTAAATCCCAGTATACTGTCGGTAACGATAACCTTAGCTAACAGCAACCATGCAGATAATTCCAATATTTTCATTTATTTATCAATCATCTCCAGGTTAACAATTCTCAGTAGTTTATAAGCATTTTGTAAATATAGAATATAAAGGCTCACTGTTAGTACATAGTAGAGATGTCTCTCCACTGATAAGCTGTGTCCCTCTCAAAAGTATTCACCCCCCCCCAGACTTTGGGATTTTTCATGTTTTAATGCCTCACAGCCTGGAAGTCACTCTCACTATTTCCTTTATGGAACATGCTTGCAGCTTTGAAGGTAAATATTTAGTTTATTGTGAAGCAAACTCCTAACAGTGATCATGAATAATTGAAAATCACAGCGTTCATAGCTGTCCATCCTTCTAATGTCACCTCTTTTTGGACTCTCTAATATCAAGAAAAATCAACTAAATCCCAGCAAAAACCTATAAACCCAGTAAAAGTATCTGGTCATGCAGCAAGATCATTTTACTTGACAAGATTTTCCGGACTTTTTCCATTTTTTAATCCAGAAATAACCATGTTAAAGACTCAAAATGAGAAATCATGTCTTAAAACACAATAAATTATCAGACACTTTTAAATATACGTTTTTTTTATCTTGATAAAAACCAAATGATTTGCAGAGTGTCAGTTAGAGCTGCAGGCCTCTTTGATAAGTCACTGTTTTCGCGGCTGTTACGACCCGGCTCAAAAGCTGCACCAAGCAAAGGGGAGAACACGACATGGAGCACAAACTTTAAGCTCTTAGAGACATTTATTGATAACAAAGACATGTCTCAGGGTGTAGGTGTGGTAGTCTGAGCCACTGGTGAGCACCCAGGAAGCGCAGCCTCTAGGCCCAGCATTCAGGTGCTTGAACTCACATCCGCTGGGAAGCTGTAGATCTGTGGTTTGTGCAGTAAGATAATTGCACTTGGTGATACTTTTTGGATACATGATATATATTGTTAAACAAAGAAATCTTATTTACCAAGTGCTGTCATCTTACTGCACTGATTTTGAGTAGAATTTTGTCAAAAGTAGATTAATAATCTAAAAGAATCTGCTCTTGTTTAGTATATCAATCTCAAAATAAAATCAAAATGACTTTGTGGCTGGATCTAAGATTGTAAGACTTGCAGTGTGGACTTTGACTAGGTCATTCCAGCACAAAGTTTTTCCCTTATACATCTGGAGTGTTGCTTTAGAGGCATGCTTTGGGCTAACCTCTTTTGCAGTGTGAAATCCCAGGTTTTGCTCAGAAATATCCCTGTGTTTAGCACGCTTTTCTTCAGGTGATGGGAGGCATTATGTTAGAAGTTCTGTTGGGTTTTCTCTGATCTAAACAAAGCTCCTTCCTTCATGCATTAGGGGAGTCACCCACATGCCTTTTGGTTTGTTTTGTTTTCACCACTAAGCGATGCCTTCTTCTGGCTGCTCTCCCATTAACCCCAGCAGCCTGAGGTACATTTTGTTCATACAGACAGAGACTCCAGTCTCTGTTGTTGGAATCTACAGCTCCTTCGCCTGTGAGTCTGTCTTTGCATGTTGGTTGTGGTATCATTCTTTCCACTTGTAGATGACTGCTGTAAGGGTGCAATAGGGGAGCATCAAAGATCAAAACACTTTTCATGACCCCAGAGTGACTAGCTCTCCTCAACAGCTTTGTCTCTGACTCGTTTGGTGAGCTCTTGCTTAGTGGGGTTGCAGCCTCTGGGCCATCCCAGAAAGGGTGTTTTTGTTTTGACAGATCATGTAATCCCCACAAACACGAGCGTCTAGAGTACATTGTTTTAATTCTCTGTTTTTATATACATATATTTGTTTCCTGTAAGATATTTTGTGCATATTCATCTAAAAAAAAAAAGACTAAAACGCTTTGAAATTACAGTTTGGAATACAAGAAAATAAGTGAAAAGCTAAGGGGGTGAATACTTTTGCAAGACACTCAAGGGCGACTGTGGAGCAGACAGGAAGCAGAGACTAAGGGAGGATAGACAAAGAAAAAAGTAAGAAAAAGCACAGGAAGGGAAGATATTATTGGTAGGACAGACAGAAAAAAGGCTACAAAAAGAAAGAAGAGAGGAAACAAGGAATGAACGAAGGTGGTACAAAAGTTAAGAAAGGGTGAAGGGGACAAAGAAGGAATAGAGGAAGGAGATAAGAGGGAAAAAATGACCCAAAATGCATAAATCTTTATAGGAAATTATCAGAATCATTTTTATCTTTTTTGACAACAAGTTTCTTTTGCTCACATCATGTTAACTTTATCAAATAAGTCAAACCTCAGAGGAAATAAAAATATAAAAACAATCAAGATAAGTAACAATCAAGTAGGCATGTTTAAAAGTATTTATTTTGGGACAAAAATCTGAAATCAAGAGCGTTGATCTTTCTTGGCATAATTTAGCTCTAAGCTTAAATGCATCTAAATATAGTCAAATTACTTTCTGATTAAATGCAATCAAAATACCATCTTATGCAGTGCTAACCGTTAGTTACCGCCTGCCAGTATGTTTCACATGTATAAAACATTCAAATCAAAGAATCCACAGAGTTTTCTAGAATAAACTACATTTAAAGTTTGTAGGTGTTTCTTTGCTCTTTAATTTGGGTGAACTGATCTTTTCAACTGAATCTCTTTTGGACCAGAACAAGACCTCCGCATTCAAAGAAGCCTCTGGAATGCAACACTGACTGTTAAGATGGATCACCAGCAACTGTCCAAGAAAAATGGGCTTCTGAATCTCACAAGATTACTGCAAGCAATGGTGAAACAACTTCTCATTTCAGTACACAGATCCTTCCTTTGCTTTTCAGTCTCAGAGGATTGAGACGGTGTCTTACAAAAGTCCAAACATCTATTGAACATTTCCATAATTTGTCAAGTTACAACCACAACCTTTAATATATTATGTTTGGATTTTATGTGGCTGTCACAAAAGGAACATAACCGTTAAGTGGGAGGAAAATAACGCTCAGTCAGGGCTTTCTAAAATCCCCTAAGCTGCAGGTATTTTTCATTACTTCTTTAACTGAAACCATATTATGATTTATGTCCTTCCAGACGCTCATTCTAATAGATGAATATGCTTCCACTGTAGCTCTGGCTGTAAGTTCAGGGCTGTTTCTCTGCTGGAAGGTGAATGAATCTCTTCCTCAGTCTTTTGCCTCCTATAACAGATTTCATCACTGCCCTTTATTTATCTCCATTTAACTTCCAGTTAACTCCTCCAAACATACTACTACTACTACTGCTACTGCTACCGTGCCTCAGAGTGAGGATGGTGTATTTAGAAGGAATTTGCATTGTTGTTAGTTTTTCTGACAAAGATATACTTTAGATGAAAAAAAGAATGCAGTGAATTACAATGTAAAATAACAAAATGTGATCATGTATGGCTGTGGTGTTTAGAACATTAACCAATAATTAACTCTGACTCTTTAAATACAAGGATAATCTCTAAAGTTTGATATAATATCAGTTATACTATCAGTTAATGGTCCAATAATGAAGCTAATCATTGAATATATGTTTTATTTCTCTTGAAAGATAACTGGGGCCTTGGAGTCTGAAGTTTCCATCTTTTATCTCAGTGCATTGCCTGTGCATCCCTATAGAGTTTCTACATCTCTTCTCATCCTGAGCAACTTGTCTCTTTCATTGTACAACATAACATCAAAGCTGCATCTTCTTCTTAAACACATACCAGAAGTGTCATCTGTAGCAGTGCAAGGTGACGTGACACTGTCTATCTGTACGCCAGCCCTCTCTCTCTCTCTCTCTCTCTCTCTCTCTCTCTCTCTCTCTCTCTGTCTCTCTGGCTCTCTGT
>JAUZNJ010028724.1:0-15881 GCA_034780135.1 Jordanella pulchra | reverse complement strand
ATGAGCTGATGACCCTCAGGTGTGTGAGGGCTCCAGCCCAGGAGACCCACGGCGCACTCTGCTGGAGGAAAGATGGAACAACAGGTTCCGGATCCCAACAAACATAACCTCCTTGGTGGAGGTAATAAAGGCTGTAAAAAAGAGGAACTAAAAAGATTTTGTTTTAACAATTATCTTTTTTAGCAACTTGCTGTTATTTTAGACTATACTATTTTGGTCTTATTCTGTTGTTATCTGATGGTGGATCTGATAAAATGTTATTTTATTGTTTGCTCTCAACTTGTCTTTTTTTTTTTACAGTTCTTATGGGGATTGAGCTTTTATTTATCACAGTTATTTTCTTTTATTTTCAAGCCATCCTTTTTGTGATTCCCTTTCTGTCAGGATATGATCATGTTTTTTTCCTCACTGATTATATTACAGACTTTTTTCCTTTTCCCTCCTAATGCTGAAAATCAACTATTTTTAACCTTTAATTTTTACTTAGAATACTTTTTTTGTTACATCATCTATCAGCATTTTATTAGGATTTTTTTCACAGCTTTGTAGTTTATTTTGCATTTTTCTACATGCTGCTTTAAGTGAATTATTTGTTTAAATTCTACTTTTTAAAACAGATTTTACCAATTGGTTTGTCTACGCCCTTACTGAAAAATATATCAAATCTTTTGGGCAGAATATCTATTCTGAATAAAATAAATCTTTGAAAATGTAGAAATAAAAAGGACTAATGGTGATCTGAAACAACCTTATAAAAAGGATTACAACAGCCAAGTTTTGTTCAAAAATTTTGTATGTGTATTTGCAGCTAGACTCTCCAGTCCTCATTGCTGCCATTTTCATCTGCAGCATCGGTGGGACCTTTCAGTATGGATTCAGTGTTTCTGTTATGACGTCCCCCTCAGCTGTAAGTGAAATAGTTTTAAAAAATGTATATTTTTGTTATATGTGAAAATTCAAAACAATGTTAAAAGGTGGATTTTCTATGCATACAATTGATAAATACCCGTATGCTTCTTTATTGCAGTTTATAAAGCAGCTGGTGAATGAAAGTTGTGTGTACAGATATGACCGGATCTTAGAGGAGTGGGAGGTCTCTCTCATCTGGTCCTTTACAGTGTCCATTTTCTGCATTGGGGGATTACTTGGATCACTGATGGCCAGTCCCCTCACCTCCAGATTGGGCAGGTTGGTTTACAGCTTCTGTTTGCTTATTCATTTATTTATTTTTTGTGTTGTTGATGATGCAGGGATCACCTGCATTTGTTGTCCCTCAGAAAAAGCTGTCTTCTGTGGAATAATCTTTTGGCAATATTTGGAGCCATCTTGATGCTCTTGAGCCGAACAGCCATTTCTTTCGAGATGATAATGGTGGGGAGATTTCTCTACGGCATCAATTCAGGTAATCTACCTTTGAACTCAGCTTTTGTTTACCATTTATCAAACCTTTCACATAGCTGCACTGTGCCTTTGTGCAGTAATATGTTTTATCATTTATGTTTGCATACAGGGGTTGGTCTTTCAGTTCAAACAATGTATCTCACTGAATCTACACCAAAGAGGCTGAAAGGAATGGTTGGCGTCACCATTGCAACCTTCTTAGCCTTCGGGAAGTTTTGCGGTCAGGTGCTGGGGATCAGGTGAACTGCTATCATTTCTGCTGACCAAAGTTTGGTTTTAGCCAATCAAAGTTCCAATTTAAACAGCAGCAGATAAGAAATCCCAACAACATGTTATTGTGGTCTTACTGTTCCTTTTTAAAGAGGAATTTTTTATTTTGACAAAACAGATGAGATGGCAGAAGCTATGCATACATCCTCCTGTACTGCCATCTTTGTTTTAGGCTGTGTGCTTGGTAGCTCTTTTTTCCCCTCACAGCTGTGTGTCTTGGCTTAAAACATAATACTGCTATTCTATTTCTACTGCAATCTCATTTCATTGTTGTAAGCTGTTTGCAACTAAATTTTGATTTTGGCTGCACTGTTTCTATACAAAATGACAATAAAGTTTTTTTTGAGTCTAAGTCTGCAGCCTGACTGTCTGAGACATTTTGAGTTACTCTCGAACAGTTTAAGCCGGAGCGGTAAAAGATAAAAGAGTGTGCGTGTTTGTGAACACACAAATACTGCAATTATTCGGTTTGCAGGCAAGGTTCTAATGAAATGATTGGTGAAGCAAACATTTTTACAGAACCACAAGGAACTTTTTTTAAAACCTGGGGAGATAAAGTTTTAGAAAGATGTCTGATTCTCCTTCACCATGGATGACCACTGACCGCTGATTAAAAGACACAAACCACTAACAAAATTATACTTTAGTTCATTAAATAGTTCAAAACAATAAAGCCTGAAGTGATTGAAGATATTTTAAATTCTTGTTGTACTTTACTTTAATATTGTCTGTGTTCGCTGCACTGTGGCCACATTTAAACTGTGAAGTGAGTTGATAGTTGTTGTGATGACAGATCTTAGAAAATAAATATCATGTATCATTTTACTCTATAAAAGTCAATTAATTTCTTTGTGGTAGAGTGAGACAAACGCACTGTTTTTTGTGTGACAAAAAACAAGATGAAAAAGTTATATTTTTTGGTTTTATGGACTTTGATTCTACTGTTTCTTGGGTTTTTGGGTTGAACTTTTCACATACTCCTTAGTTAAGGCTTCACTATTTTTTAATAAATACCCACATATCAGGATTTGTGGTGCCTTTTTTCTATGACAATATATAAATGATAACTTTATATTTATGTAAAAATGTATGTTAGTGTTTTCACAAACATTTTAATTGTGATGATTAAGGTATCTTCTACATTATTGTTAAATGTTAGGTAAATCAGCCTCTGACGATTCTACTCCAGTCCTCTTCATTGAATGCATTCAACTGATTAAACAAAACTAGAATGTGTTTGATGGTCGGACTCTTGCATAATCTCAAAGTCAGTTTTCCCCTTATACAGAGAGTTGCTTGGCTCAGAGAAGAATTGGCCTTGGCTGCTTGGTTTCAATGGTTTCACTGCATTCTTCCAGCTCTGCACTCTGCCTCTCCTACCAGAATCTCCGAGGTTCCTGTTGCTGGAAAGAGGAAACCTGCAGGCTGCTGAAAAGGGTTTGATATTCCTGCATCTTATACTTAAATAATCTAACATACAATAAAATTTTTATTTAACCGTGTTAGTATTTAACATCAGTTGGACATAAATGTACTTTCTTTCCATTCCTGCTTAGCTTTTAGGAAATTATGGGGCAAAAAAGATTATAAAAAGGAAGTCGAGGAGATGTTGGAGGAAAAAGCAGCACTCCAGTGTATCCGAAACTGCTCCGTGTTGGAGCTAATTCAGAGCCGAGGAGTGCGCTGGCAGCTCCTCACCATTGTTATTACCTTCACTGCACTGCAGCTAAGTGGCATCAGTGCTGTGAGTTATACTCTGTTTAATACAATTAGCTGTGATTTATTGAGCCTGCAGTGATTAGCTTTCTGTGCAATGAGTATTTTTTGATCTCTATGATCTGTGTTTGTATGGATTTTTCAAAGCATATAACTGTTTACTTCACTAACTTCAACCAACAAAGAAATAGTAGAGCTGCACCTATTAGATGTTGTGATTTAAATTTCTAATCATGAATTTTGCAAAAACTCTTCTTTTGTAAGTAAACCTAATTTGATTTTTTATTTGTGCAGAAGAATCATTTGGGTCATCTTAAAAATAAAGAATGAATTGTTAAATAAAGCTGCCCTTTTTACAGTAACAATCCTAATTTACAGTTTTTTTTTGTCTCTGTATCAGTAAAAAATGACAAATGACAAAGTAACTATAAGTAAACCCCATTTTTGCATATCAAATGAACTCTTTTACAATATGGCTTACTAGGTGTTTTTTATTTTTTGGTTTTGCACTCCTGACAGCATCTCTCAGGAATTGTTTTCAACAACATATATTTGTAATCTATTACAGCGATGTTCAGACTGGTATTTTCATATTTGCGGTTATGTTTTAGGTTGTATAATCACTTATTTATTTATCGTAAATACAGGGGAGGTTAAAAAGTCTTTGTGTGAGAAATCATTTACATTTTGGCCTAAAGTGGTATCACTTAGTATGTTTGAAAATGTAGCTGGTATTACACATTTACATTATTTTTGACCTCTCTACTTGGTGTTTTTGTTGTTTGAGTTGATGCTGAATTTTTGTGATTTGGAGTAAAACTGACTGGGAAGAAAACATAGCTTGAATTATGATTAAAAAAACGTTTGCTTCCCACTCTCCCCTTCTTTCACCTGCACTTGTCTTCTAGGGTCAGCTTGTTTTGTGCCTTGTTGCATTTGAGGTTATTTAATTTTATTTACATATGCATTAAACAAAATGCTGTATTTTACACAGATATGATTATTCTAATGACTTCAAATATAATGTTCTTATGATATTACCTAACTGTTGTCCATCTATCTGTTGGGAGTCATGGTCTGATTGTGACAATCTCCAAATTGGCCTTTTTATTATTGCTTTGAAATAAAGATTTCACAGAAGGTTGCAAGTTAAACAGAATTTCAGTATTACTTAAAAGAAAATACAAAGTTAGACTTAATATCCCAGATTCTCTTTTGCCCATTTGATCGAAACTTTTTATCATATATTTCCATATTTTACAAATAACGACAGACATAATGGGACTTTTACAAAAAGTAAAACAGAAAACCTCCCTGATGTACCTCAGAAGAAAAAATGTCCTGTCTTAAAGCTTCCTAAAACTGTATGTATCCTTTGACTTTCTTAAACTTTTTCTTAAATGTTTTTTTTTACTAAATATCTATTGAACATCACTGACTGTAAAAACATTTAGTTGATCACTGATTTGCTGGTAAAGCCGAACATTGGGCAACTCTGGTCACTGTTGAGAGCAATATTTTCTAATGAAAATGTGTTTGATTTTTTTTTTTCGCTTACTTTTTTAGGTGTACTTTTACTCTTTTGATGTATTTCGAGCTGCAGGGATCAAAGAAAATAGGTTAGCATATGCTGCCTTGGGAACAGGCTTGTGTGAAGTTTCTACCTCCTTAGTGTGTGTAAGTTCACTTTTACTGACATTTCATTGTTATTATAGTAAAATGATATATAATTTATTTAAGATAAATCTAAAAGCAATCAGCTATCATTCAAAAGTATTAAACTGATGCCTTTAATTTGAAACTATTCTGACTATCTACATGTGTGTAAACAGGGCCCCCATGTGGTCACTGAACTCGTTGCAGTGGGAGCTGAGTATTGCACTGAGCTCTTAAATCTCCTTTATAATTGCAGTTCATGATAATTGAGAGTATCGGCAGAAAGGTCTTGCTGTTCAGAGGCTACATGGGAATGGCTGCAACTATGGGCTTTCTGTCCGCCACTATTTATTTTCAGGTGAGCTTCAAAAACACTTGTTATTTAATGCATATTTTTGTTTATTATTTATTTACTCTGTGTGACATGACACCAGAACAACATTTTTTTCGTATGCTCTGCAGAAAACTGTCTGGTGGATGCCTTACTGCAGCATGGTTCTTGTTTTTCTCTTCATTTTCTTCTTCTCCTGTGGACCTGGTCTGTGTATTTTACAGTGTTCAAGCAGATTTTACTCACTTCTGAAATAACATCTTCCTGTAACATCTTATCCTACTCTGTTATTTGATCTTAAGCTGCTACGACAGTTCCTCTTCCAGGGGAACTTTTAACTCAGTCATTTAAATCAGCCGGATACACAGTTGGATGCACTATTAACTGGACATGCCTGTTTGTTCTGGGGACACTTTTCCCCATCTTAGTGGCGAGTATCTCTTCATCAAACTGTCCACCTTCTTATCTGCAGTCCAGATGACTTTACTTGTTAACTAACTAATGATTTAAACATTTTCCAGGAGAATCTGGGTAATTTTTGCTACCTTATATTTTTGGCTGTGTGCCTCTTCTGTGGGATCCATGTGAGGTTCAACATGCCAGAGACCAAAAATCGAACGGCGCTGGAGATATCTGTCGAGTTTGAGAGGATGCACACTAAAGATAAAGCCTCGAAGAAGAAAAATTCATCTGGAATCTGTGAAATCAAAGTTCAAGAGACTAAATTATGATACAGGAAGAGTTTGGTTAGGCCTAAAACTATTTTAGATTTACAGTTCAATGTAAGAGGTTTTAAGTAAAAGGTTTGTGGAGGTTTTTGGCCAAAATAATCAGACCACAGCTCGTTTTATTGTATTGTTCTTGAGTTGTATTTTCAAATGTAGTAGCATTTGTGTATAGCGTGATGAAGTTCTTTGATTTAGAAAAAAAAACACTGTTTTGATGTAAATATCAAACAGTATTTATCATTATTCTTGTTTGATAAATAAAAGCTGAGACACACTTTGTGCTTATAAATCCATCGGAAATATGTTCATATATTTAGCTATACTTACAAACATGGGAAAAACATTTCATCTCTGAAACGTGACAAACATATGTGAAAATTAAATCTACAGCAGCTTACAGGACAGTAATTTAAAGTACAGTAGTTCCTTTCTGTGAGATTGTGAGTTTTTAACACACCATTTATCTCTAAGGTCCCATCACATTTCAGTTAGATTTCATGTTTGATAGATTTCAGGACAGGCAATGACCTGATCATAAGGAAGGTGATCTTGGAATAAAAAAGTTAAATATTAG
Organism: Jordanella pulchra; assembly: GCA_034780135.1. Classification (NCBI taxonomy): domain Eukaryota; kingdom Metazoa; phylum Chordata; class Actinopteri; order Cyprinodontiformes; family Cyprinodontidae; genus Jordanella; species Jordanella pulchra. The sequence continues at coordinate 9,205 of JAUZNJ010028724.1, read as the reverse complement.
GGGGCATAACATTAAAGTACATATAGGTTGTTTAATATTTGAGGATAAAATGCAGAAGGGGACAACCAGGACTAGATGAGCCTTCCCAGCAGAAAGTACACAAAAAGGAAGAAGAAAGAGAGAGAAAATGGTCCATAATATAGAAGGAATAAAAACAATGGAACAGTGAAAAACAGATCTTGGGTAATTTTTCTAACAGCTCAAAGCCTAAAAGAACATGACCACAAAAATTGGATTTAACTTTGCCACAGCAACACATTGACACTGAAGTCTTTTTTTAGCTCTATGATTTACTAAACAGACTCCAATGTGCAGAGAATGTGGTCAGTTCAAAGACTGCACAAAATACCCGGGTCCTGTGGCTGTAACATAAACCAAAATCATAATATTCCCTCCACCACAACCCTTGATATGCATGTGCTGATATGCTGTGTTTGAGTCTTTAACAAACAAAACACTGTGCTTAATGACCAAACATTTAAAGTTTGGTCTCATCTGTCCAGAATACATTACTCCAGATCTCTTGATTCATTTGGAGGCAGTTTTACAAGCACATATTACATGTTTATATAAAATGCATTAAACTCACGTTGGCAAAACTTCAGATTCACTGGTATAAAGCAACCTGACACTGCCTGCAGCTTCTGCCTCTTTGACTGGGAACCCAATGGACCAGTCTGGATGTGAAAGTTGGTGTAAGACAGTTTTTAAGAGCCGGGCTCAGCTTTTTAACTCCGATGGAAAGAATGTTGTTTCATCTTGGACAATTTTATATTCCAAACTCTGTGGAAACAGGTTGGAGATGCCCTATTTTGCTTCAACATGACTGTGCACCAGTGTAGAAAGCACCATCCATGGACGAACAACGGCTTGAGTAGAAGAACTAGAGTCGCCTGCAAATCAATAAGTTTAACTTTTGGGAGCATGTTGGGGATAAACTAGAGCAAAGAGTCTAAGCCAGGCCTTCTTTTCTCACATCTTAGTCTGACCTTACCTCATTTAATGTGCTTTGGAAAGAATTGTAAATATATGCTTTTTAAAACCACGCATCAAAGTGATTGGTACAAACAGACCCTGAGGGGCAGAGCCAAGTGTGGGGGTGGGTGGAGGGGGATGTGGTCAGCATGTGGGAAAGTTACAGTGAATTTGATATAACTAATAATCTAAGGAGCAAAAATACAACAGGTAAAAATAATGCTCACTTTAAACCATTGATTCTGGTTCACACAGTTCCAACTTCTGACTCGGTGCGGTGAGTCTGAATGAGGTGGATTTATGGTGCGTTCCATTTGTACTCAGAGCTTGGAAAACCACGCATAACAGTTTTCATTCAGTGAAGAACCACAGAGGAGACGGTTCACAAGCAGGAAACAGGAACTCTATTAACACTCAGACTTTTCAGCTCCAAGTTGTGATGTAAACTGAACGCAGTTATTCCCAAACTCAGTGCTTTGACATAATCATGTACCAAACTAAGGAGACATGTACAGTTCTTGGTTAGTTCTAAAAAGGGAACTGAAGTAACCATGTTTCAGCCAATAGAAAGAAGCGATAGCATGGTTTTAGGTTAAATATTGCAGAATTTAACAAGCTTGAGTGAAAATGTCAAGATTTGTACTGTATTATAAAGATAGCACAATTTATAAAGACCCCATACCCCATTTCATCTCTTAATGAAAGCTGATGAGCAAATACTGACTATACAGTGTAAGAAGAACAGACATCTTTCGTGACTTCAACATTCTCTCTAAGATGTCACTGTTGTTCTTTTTCTTGCTTTCAGTCTAAATTTGTAATTTATTTTACTCGCTAACAGTAGAGAAGGAAATCTAGCTACTGTTCTTTTTCTTTTTTTTTTTTGTTTCCAAAGTTTCTCTGATAATTATATCATCTGACTTCAGAGTCAATCTGAAGGGATTGTCAATCTTTGGATGACTGGCAGGAGTCCAAATTTTATACAGGTGATGAATGATCGACTTTAAGTTGGATAAAAAGGTACATTTTAACATTTCCTATATTAATAGGGAGCAATTACTGCTTTATTAAGGTCATTGTCATTGCCTGATTGCTTTTATAGAGGTGGTCACTTTTGCTGATGACTTAAACATAAATTATATCACCTTATTTCCTCTCATATTCTATGTAAGTAGCAAGAGACTGCACATTTATTGTGTGTGTTCTTTGTAATGACAGTACCAGACCGTTCATATCTTTAAGTTTGCTTTATCTCCAGCGGCCTACTGGGCTGTTCCCATCTTTGTAGCTACAAACAAAATGCTTGAGGTTTTCATTGAGCTCCTCATGTTTAAAATTGAGCTGAACTAATTAGAAGACAAATACTTTATACCATAATTATTTAATTTGTTTATATTTAATGCTGCTTAATTGTGTTTCTTTGATCTACAACTGCTAATCATTGAACTTGCAAAATCCACCACTGTAAATAACATGACAGATTTCTTTATTGGTTTGTTATTCTTTATGTGCCTTAGGCAAATAAACGTACCTGTCCCCTCGAACTTAAAACATCTGGACATTAATATTTATTTTCTATATTTTTAAATGTTTAATGACATATAAAGATTTAATTACATATAAAGTGTACTTTATCAACAGAAAATAATGCTTGATTTTGTACTAGAAGGAAAATTTGTGAATTTTAATTTAATAATTTGTATTTTTTATTAAAAAAAACATTTCACCCCTGAATGAAATCTAGTGCAAGCAACTGCCTGCAGAAGAAAAAACTCCCCCTGTGTCTTATCTGGTTGTTTTTTAAAGGCTTTACAGGTTTTTTTTAAAAGAATATCCCTGAACAAACAGCATCATGGAGACCTAAGAGCACAGCCGCAGATGAGGGTTGTAGTTGTACAGAGGTTTAAAGTGTCCTTATCAATTTTCAGTGTTTCATACTCTCACAGTTTAACACGTGTAAATACAAAGCTTGCAATATCACTGCAAACCTTCAAAGAGACCATCAGCTTAGGTAAGAGAATCTGTTGAAAACGATTAGCCATGAGCTCAACAAATGTGGTCTTCATGGAAGAGGGCTGTGAAGTGGCTATTTTTGATTAAAAGTCATGAGAATTCCTACTTTGCCAATACTTCAGATCATACTGAACACACCAACTCTATGGTCAAACATGGGGGTTGCCATATCATCCTGTGGGGATTTCCTTCAGTATGGATAAGCAAGCTGATCAGAGTTTATGGAAAAATTATATAGAGAAAATTCAGGGCCATCCTGTTAGAATTTGATTGGACGTTTTACTTTTAATGGGTCATTCAACTCTAAACACTGCTATTCATTGATGTGAGCCGTGATCAGCACAGTGGAGATGCACAAGAACCAGATATAAAAAAGATGTTTTAGATTACCTTTAAGTATGTGCAGTTAATAGGGAGCTAACATCTGTTTGTTGATGTTGAAAGACACCCCTGTCTCTTCTCTGTAGGGCTGCACTTAAAATCTTTCCATGATATTGGGTGATATTATCACAATAAAACAGAAAAGTTACTTCTTCAGTCTTTCTTAGGTAACTTTATTTCTGTGACTGCTTATCACAGCAACCATAGCCCAACAATAACAAATAATGCTCTTTAGGAAATATGCACATTTAAATTCAGTTTCTTCAACATAAAAAGTATGATTTATATCAATAAATATCTAGTAACTGCATTTAATATTATATTCTTCAATTTTGTCTATACCCAGATGAAAAAATGAAATAGAATAAAGAAAAAAATGTATATAAAAATTCTGACAATTGATTCCAATTTATTGTTTAGATGATAAGTCAAGATTCTTATCATGACTAGAAACTTATCCCGATAAAGATAAACATCAAGATAAATGCCCACCTCTACTTCTCTGTGACCTGAGAAGACACAGGGTTGTTTTCACCTCATGTAGGGGGGGGGGAGAGTAACAAGAAATTGTTTGCTATCCTACAACCTCTCTCTGCTCTAATTGGATGCTTGTAGAATATATTATTGCCTTTGCAAACTGTTTTCTGGCTAATGCTGGTTAAGAAACAAAGAATTTGACTTTGGTTTCCATCGTTTAAACCAAATCCACAATAGTTTAAATAGGGGGAAAATAAAGACATTAAATATGTTTTTCCTTCTTATTCGTATTCTCAACATTCTGCAGCAATTGTGGGGTGAAAAAAATGCCAAAAAATTTTTTAAGATTCTTGAAGACGACATGTTACAATTGTACTCCTCTTTGTTTGGCACACAAACAAGCAAACAAAACGACAAAACAAAATAAAAAACAGAAAAAATACTTGGGAGTGTGAGGTTATAATGCGTCACCGTGTAAACAATCTAATACAGAACCAAATAGATCACAAATCAAAATATCTCAAATGTTCTGCTGTGAAGATGGAACAAATTTAGCTTTTCGGGTCCAAGTGTTGTCGACAATAACTGAGGGAACTCCCACCTGTTTACGCACGGACACGAAGCCCAGGCACATGTGTGCGCTCCTGATAACATAATCTAAGCGCTCAGAGCTGAAAGTGCCGCAGAGCGAAGGCGTGTGGCCAAGTGTTAGATGCTGGATTGGTTTTGAAAAAAAAAAAGAAGAAGGAAAAGGCACAAAGTCAACTACCTACGTAAAAAAAAACAAAAAAAAACGAGAGGGCGACGCCCACAACTTTTGGGTAACTTTGGCCATTTAAAGCTGTCCGAGGAGAGTGAGGGCTGAGAGTATCGACCGCAGTCAACCGCAAGCTTCCTCTGAGGACGCCATGGACAAACTTCCCTACGTGCCCCTTGTGGAGAAAAAGGCAAAGAGGGACAATGACAAAAAGTGAGTTCTACTTCTGCTACATTAAAACAACACAGCACAGCCATGACTCATCTATGACATTAGAATGAGACCTTTTAGTCTTTGCTCGATTAGCAGCTCTCTAACTAATAACTTCTTTAAAAAAATTGATATATTTTGAGTAAAACTTACATCCTGAGACAAAATGATTGAGTCAGCAGCTTGGCCCTTCCGTTGCACCCCAGTCAATAAGAGCTTCTGCAACATAAACAGGGTGCGATCTGAAGAGAAACCAACACAGTCACATCCTGCAGGTCAATAATTTTTAATATACAGATTTTTCAGGGATGGCTGAGAGGGAGCGATCAGGGTCTCAGATACAACACTGGCTGGAAGTGGCATAGGGGATATCTATTTTTCCAACTATTTTAAACACCTCACTGAGGTACACGATATTAAAAGGCAATTAAAAAAAGTCAGTGAAGCAAAATTATGAAAAAGTAACCAATTCCAACTTTATTACACTGCAAGTCCAGCATTTCACTCGTTATACTTTTATCACAAGCCATAAACGTGCTCTATTCTGATGAGTATGAAATCAAATGTGTTTGGCTTGTTTATTGTTATTGTTTCAGAAAACTAACACTGCTGTACGAACATCTTACTTTGGTCATATCTTAACCGTTTTTATTATTTCTTATTTACAGGGTTTTTGTTAACCGAAGTCTGACTCTGGAAAATATCAAGTGCTATGGCTTTGACATGGACTACACACTGGCAAGTAAGGATAGTATAAAGTTAAAACTCCTAGATTCAGAATTACTGATTTACTGATAAAAATCCAATTATGTTTGTGCTCCTCTGTTTGTAGTGTATAAATCTCCTGACTATGAGAGCTTGGGCTTTGAGCTGTTAAGAGACCGAATGGTTTCAGTCGGATACCCTCATGAGCTTCTCCGCTACTCATATGACCCCAGCTTCCCCACTCGGTCAGTCTTGTTATCTAATAATTCATGTGTTTGTTCAAAAAAATTATTTGATTCCCTAGTTACATATTGATTCTTTTCCCTTTCTTATTTTCTTCTTATAGAGGAATAGTCCTAGACACCACATTAGGGAACCTGCTGAAGGTGGATTCCAATGGCAACATCTTAGTCTGCAGTCATGGTTTCAGCTTCTTCAGAGAGTAAGTTAAATAACAGTAATGTTGGCATGACATTGAGAACATGTAGATCACAGATACTGAGCTGAATAAACAGAGCTGTTCTTTAAAATACAAATTACATGGGAATAGTTCCTAAAGGTTTTTTGGTAACCATATCAATAATAAATTCAATGTAACGGTGAGAATCTATCTGCCAATCAACATTTTTTTCATACATAACAAAGGAAAGAAAAAAACAAACAAATAATAATTAATCAGTCAAACAGCCAACTACTCAACTATTTAACCCGCTAACCATCCATTAAGTCAATAAATAATTCAGTCAATTAATAAATCAATAATTCAACTGACCAAAACAATAAAGATACTCATATGTCTTTATTGCACTTTTATGGATGAGCCCGTATGAACCGGTGGCCCTGTCATTGCAGGACAAACTCCTCCTAAGCCCAGACATAACTAAAAGATCATCCGTTTAATATGTCAACCAATTATTTGTCCAACCTGTGAACAATTTAAATTATCTCAAAGTAACAGCGGATCTGTTTACCAGACTTACTAACAACCAAACCCACAACTGAATAAAGTAATAAACCAATCAATCAGATAATGAACTAAATAACCTGTCTGACTTATTAATCCTTATGAACAATAATAGCACTTTTTAAACCACAATTATTGATGCCCAAATTGTAATTCAAGTATATAGAAACAAAGAGCTCCAATAGCATTAAACAATCAACAAAAAATAGAATTTGTTTTCTTTTTGGGTATTTTGAGGTACAGTAATACTAACATGTTCTCTGGTTTGACGCACAGGGGAGACATTGATTTCTACTACCCAAACAAGTTCATTCAAAGAGATGACACTGACCGGTTTTACATTCTTAACACCCTCTTCAATCTGTCAGGTAAGGAAAAAAATCATAGCATATCAACTGGTGATCATGTCTAGGATCTAAAAACATAAGGAAAAAACAATAGATTGGCTGTATATATTTTTAAGGCATACTGCAATATAAGCTAATAATTCCCTTTTGTTTTCATTCTTCAGAGACTTATCTTTATGCCTGCCTTGTCGATTTCTTTACCCGATGCTCCAGATACACAAGGTAAGTAAACATGTTTATCAGCTTCACAAATCGCCTTTCATTTATTCTGCAATGTCTGTATAACCCTGTCAATTTAAACATTTTTATATTTATTTACCTTTTTTCAGCCTGCGGAAAGGTTTCCAACATGGCGACTTGTTCATGTCATACAGAAGCATGTTCCAGGATGTTCGAGACGCAATGGACTTTATTCACGATACAGTAAGACACTAATAAACATAATGCATATTTTCTATCAGATCTCAGTTTGTATATCAAATAATGAAACTAAAATGGTGTCCTATAGGGGATCTTAAAAGAGCAGACAATCAAGAACTTGGATAAATATGTCGTTAGAGATGTAAGTATCATTGATCAGCTCGTTTTTTTGAATGTGTCTTTAGTTGTCAGAATGGATGAAATGTTTAAAAAAACAAGTTTCCTCCACAGCCAAGCATCCCTGTGCTCCTGACTCGAATTAAGGAGGTGGCAAAGATTTTCTTGGCTACCAATAGTGACTACAACTACACAGAGGTGAGCTCAAAATAAGCAGTTTTTAGAGACAAAATATGAGTATGCTCTCTTACTATAACATTTTTTTACCATCCCTTCTCACTATAGGCCATCATGAAGTACCTACTGGAAAGTGAAGCAATGGTGAGGCTATATTAAATGTATGTGTGTGTGTGTGGAGGGGAGGTTTAATTGAATCAAACAGAATAAAATATTTTATGTTTTTGTAGCCTGGAAGCCCCAAAAAGCCCTGGCGCTCCTTCTTTGACCTTGTTGTTGTTGACACCAGAAAACCGCTGTTCTTTGCAGATGGCACTGTGCTCAGACAGGTGGACACGGTATGAAAACTGTCTCTTCAAGTGCTTTGATGAACTGTTTCTATGCATAAGGACATGCAAGTAACAGTGCTCTCCTTTACTTTGTACTCAAAGAACACAGGAAAGCTGCGGATTGGGACTTACACTGGTGACCTGCAGCTGGGCACAGTTTACTCTGGAGGTGAGGACCGAGTAAAAGAAAAATACAAAAGAAAAGCAGCTGGATGTTTAACTGTTAAGCTTTACGAGTTATTTGTTTAGCTTTTTTTTAGCATCTGGGGCATGAGAATTCCTATTTTCAATCTGAAATACCATAACCAAAATTCATGATGCCAAGACAAAATTGTATCTTTTAGTCTGCATGTAATTTTTGGTTGTATCCCAGAAAACTTGCACTTCAGTAACATTTTCCACAACAACTACTTAGTAAAACAAGGCAGTGATAAAGTCATGCTAAGGGTATGCATATTGTAAGGAAAGCTACCTAGAGTTAAGAAAACAATGGTTGTTTTAAAATACTGTTAGAGGTTAAAAACATCCATTAAAAAACAATGAGGAAAAATTATGACTTCATTTGGCTGGATGCTCCTTAATAGCCTTTACATTTTAAGATCTAAGATCTAAACTTCTAGACAGAAGAATTAGCTTTAAAGCTGTTCTCTAACTGTTACTCTTATCTAGTTGCCTGTGTTTTCCTTTTTTCCCAAAGTAATCACTCCATTAATTCAATCAGTATCTCCTTTCTCTTTACTAAAGCAAATCAGTCACTCAATATGCAAATCTGTGACAGTCTCACGTTGTAACCTAACAAAGTTTTCTGAGGCCAAGCAGATTAAGGTGATGAGTTGTTATCATGTTTGAAAAGCTGTAAGGAAGATTAAATCATTAACGCTTTTCTCATATGGAGAAACATTTAAGATACTAAGTTAAAAAGGATGTAAACGTACTTCATAATTGATCAGGTTACAAGATAAAGATAAACATAAGAAACAGGACTTTCTGAGTTTACTTTAAAATCCAAGATCACAGTGCCCCGTTATATTTAAATAAATATCTTTTACACACAGTGTAGTTATTACTCTATGTATATAATAAACTGTTAACTACTTAGATTTCGTTTAGCTTTGAGATAACCAAGAGCCTTACGAGGACATTAAGAATACGTCTACTTTAATTGTTTGAACCTGTTTTCACAATAATAGATTCAAATAAGCTTCATTTTTTTTTTTTTGTTGAGCTTTTTACGGCACTAGTGGCTCGTTTTTCTTACAGTAGGCTGACAGGAAAGGGGGTATAAGAGAGGGGGAGAGACATGCGGGAAAGGACCACAAGCTGGATTCGAACC
>JAUZNJ010028723.1:0-15881 GCA_034780135.1 Jordanella pulchra | reverse complement strand
TCACAGAAAAATAAGACCTGTAGAACTTATTGGAAACTCAAGACAGCCATGACATTATGTTTTTTACAAGTGTATGTAAAGTTTAGACTACAACTCTATGTATGTATGTATGTATGCATTTTTGGCCAAAAAAATCTTTATTCAGCGAAGTTACACGCTTTTAGGTTAGCTAGAATTTCTATATAAGTAAGAGTAGTGATACCTACTCACAATATTACTCAATTGAAAGTAAACACTTACAGTGCAGAATAAGTAATCCTGATAGTACCTTTTTTTAAGTTGCTTAAGCAAATGTGACTGAATAAATGTATGTATTTATGAATGTATGTATGTAAATGTAAATTTCTACTTAGTGAAAAAGGAACCATATAATCACCAAGACCAGCTCCAGGGGACTGATTTTAGATCATTAACGAAAAAACAGTCTTTGTTTTGTTATTTTTCTATAAATCACTGCAAACTCAGTAAGGGATCAGTACACTGATCCCTTACTGAGTTTTGGGGGTAGAGATGGTAGGTAGAACAAGAAGAAATCAAGCTATCGGGAATCGAACACGCAGCAGGCTTTAAACAAGAGGAAAAGTCAGGTGCAGAGAAGGTGCACTAAAAATAGAACCTCAGACACCTGCATCAGTTGACGCAAAGCCATGCTTAGGATTTCTGCTTGGCATATTTACTAAACTGTCAAAAGGTGTTTTCCTTAGGGATGTCTAAGTGACACTCTCAACATGAGAAGTTTCAAACGACCCAGTCATCATCAGACTCATTAAAAACTACGCTGGCCACAGGGTTCAGCGTATTTGCGCTGTTGGCTGGACTATAGCTGTTCTGCACTCCGCTGACTATATTGGCAGGTGTAGTCATTGTAGCCAGCAGCAAATGTCCTGTGCTAAGTCACAGGTGCAACCACTAAAAGCCTTGCTATTTAGGAGAGAAGAGCGACAAGAGAAAAAGAGGGTTTGGGTGCAAGAAATCCTCCATTCGTCGAATTCAATTCGATTTGGCAAGTGGGTTATTTTTTGATCGAGATGGCTAGAATGAGAAGAAAGGAAAATCTTCTATCTTCTTTCTTTAGAAAATAAAAATCTAAAGAAAATCTTTACCAGCTCTTAAAATAAATGACATTTTTTTCGGATTTTTCTGAAAAACTTTATTAGTCCAACTTCAATGTAACCAATTCTGCTCTTTCTCCTAAAACAATTCGGCGTAATGTACCTTTAAATATAGAAGACTTTAAATCCAGTTATAGAAGGCTTTAAATCCAGTCATGACTGGATAATATAATGTAATAATGTAATGTGAGTGTATTGAGACAGCAGTCGAAGAAGTTAGTGATTTAATGTGTTGATCGGTGATCTACAATTGGCAGATACCGATCTTTGTGATTGGCTCCAAAAATCCTGACTGGTGCATCTTTCCATTTACTATAAAGTATTAACGTTAGTATGCTAACAGGTTGAAAAAAGTGTCAGGGGGTCAGGCCATTATTAGATTCTGCATTATAACCACAATTTAACTACAATTTTCAAATCACAGGGGAAATCAGTTTGGTCACATTTTATTTAAAAAGAGAACAAAACTAATTTTTTATTCTAGCCCACTAGGTGGCGTTGATAAGCTTGAATTGGGTTCCCCCCCAACACAGAAGGGAAGAGAGAGATGCAGCTAGCATGCAGTTCCATGCACACAAGTAAAAGTCAACACTTTTTCACACAAAGGTTACTGTAAGCTCTCAAGGTCATGGACTGAAATGACCTTCTTGTTAGTGCAAGGGTAATTCAAAATAAAATCGCAATACTGGTTAAAAATAATTGTAATTTTGATTTTTGGCTAAATCTGAGCGATTCATGATTTATGAAAAATTGCCATAATAGTAGTAATATTGGAATAATGCTGGACTTAATTACTTTTGCTTGTGAGGTAAAACCAATGCCCTGATCTTGTTTCTAGACTTCTAAGAAGCCTATCACACTATTGAATACGATATTCCTCACAGTCCTCACTTTAACAGTCCCTTAAAGAATGTGGTTTTGATCAAAACTTGGTTGACTATGTCAAAGTTTTATAAAAATATTAACACCTCTGTGATGATCAACATAAACACATCTAAAAAGTTTCAGATTAATAAAGATGTCCACCTAGGCTGCCCTATTCTAACATTTTTGTTTGTTTTAGTTGCAGAATAGCTGTTAATCCATTTTATATTCATAACAAAAAATGTAATACCTAGGCAATATTTGAATTTTTCCAGTAGCATATCTATAACTAAACCCATCTCTCATATAGTACTTCAGAAGAATCTTTGTGAGAGTCCTCAAGCAGAGGTCTCTCTCGTTTGGTGTCCTTATAACTTTTTTTTATTAACAATGTAACTGCTACTTAGATTAATAAATTTTTTTTTTAAATTTATTTAGAAAAACAAAGCACATAACTTTAAAAAGCGTACTGTGAAACAGTAAAGCAAAAGATGATTTTGAAGTTCTAGATTTTCAACACTTTTAACACCTTTAAAATTAAGTGGAATAAAAAGATCTTGTAAATCCTAAGTACATCTGGTTTTCATCCAAAATCATGTCTTTAATGATGTTGGAGGGTTTGTCTTTTCTCTGGAAATGGATCTTTTTACAAACAAACTAACTACCAGTCAAACTGCCCAGTTTTCATCAACAAGCCATCCTGTAGTGACTATTTATCCCAAAAACTTAAAAATCAAAAAACTCAAACAGTCACCTGATGCACCGTGGGTTTCTGGTTTACGCAGTTCAAAAATGATCAAAATAGTCAAAATGCAATTCTTGTTGCTTTATTGCAGTTGAGGAAAGACAAATTATAATTTAAAGTGACTAAGTGACTGACTGATACTGACTGTTAGACTGATTGACTTACTGACTGGTAAAAAACCATGTGACCACCCAAGTGCATAATGATCCACCTAAAACCTACCTATTTATAATGTGACACACACCCACATCCCAAACTGAAACTAATTAACTAATTAAATGAATTACTAGCCAAAAACCTACTCTAAATAACAAATTAAACAAATATTCTAATTATAAATCAGCTAGGAAATAAGAAACAAAATACAAATAAACTAAGTTATCTAAATTATAAGATTTTAACTAAAAATGGAGAAATAGCTCCTACACTCCAGCCCATAATTGTGCACTAAATTACAATTACATCTCTGACTAAAGGAGCTATTATAACAACTACCTCAATAACATTCTATATTAATGCAAAGACATTAAGTAATTCTTTGTTCTTTATTTTCACAATGATGAACCTGTAAGAAGAAAGAAAGAATAGGATAGGAAAAACAAGAATGTCTTTAGTCTGCAGATTCCTCCAGTAGCAGACAGAGCTTCATCACTGGCCGCTCCAACACATTGGCTTTGGTCTGCAGTTGCACTGAGCGAACCAGGCCTCCTGCATCAGCTTCGACTGCCAGGACTCTCCCCATCTGCCAACATCCTCTGGGTGCAGTAGCATCTGTCTCCAGGAGAGACGTTTCTTCTCCGTCTCATCCGCTTTTGTCTTTCCTGCAGTAAGGGTAGATACTCAGAGATCCATCTTTTCCAAAAGAGTTCAGCCATATACTGTACTTGCTTCCATCTGCGCCTGAGGTACAGGTCTTGTTTCTGAAACAGTCCAGGTGGCAGAACAGGTTTACCTTTTAACGTTAGGATGTGATTTGGTGTGAGGGCTTCTAAATCATTTGGATCATCAGAGACCAAAGTGATTGGTCTGTCATTCAGAATGGCTTCAGCCTCACAGAAAACAGTTTGCAGCGTTTAATCATCCACGACCTGCTGTTTTAGAACTGAGGTGAGTACACTCCTAACTGAACAAATCAAGCACTCCCACATGCCACCTTGATGTGAAGCTGCAGGTATATTAAAATGCCAGTTTGTGCTATCCTGGACCAGAGCCTTTTGGATTTTACTCTGGTTTAAGGCAGCCAGACTTTCTTTCAGCTCCCTATTGGCTCCTACAAAATTTGTGCAATTATCTGATCTGATGGAAGAGACTGGACCACGCCTGCAGATGAATCTTCTAATTGCATTAATGCAAGAATCAGTGTCAAGGGTATGAGCTACTTCCAAATGAACGGCACGACTAGTTGGGCAAGTAAATAATACTCCATAACGTTTGAGAAGACTTCTGCCTCTCTTAGCATCAATGGGGCCAAAATAATCAATACCAACATCTGAAAATGGAGGTTTATCTGGTTTTACCTTTTCCTGGGGTAGGTCGGCCATTTTTTTTCCAAAACCTTTCCTCTATTTCTTCTGCAGGTGATGCAGTCCGACAGGATCTTTCTGGTAGCAGAGTTTGCATTGATTATCCAGTATCTCCGACGCAGCCTGGACAACATGTGGTTTCTTCCTGCATGACCAAGCAGATAAGGAATATAACGCAGAATTAATATTGCCACATGCATGTTTTTACACAGGATGACCGAATTTCAGATGGCACAGCGGCTCTTTTGAGTCGTCCACCCACTCTAAGGACTCCATTATCAGCCACTGGATAGAGTCTGTACAGCCGACTGTCTTCAGAGATGGTCTTGTTGGCTCTGAGTGAGCTGATCTCTGGTCCAAACCGGTGATGCTGTTCAAAGAGAATAATGAAATGCTCTGCTGTTGCCAGATCTTCACATGTCAAAGATTGATGTATCAGCATAGTTTTAAACTGCTGCATCTTTTGCAACACTTTTTGCTCTTTAATGTTTGCATCATTTGTAGACTGATGCATCATGGCAGAAAACTCTTTTCTTTTCTTAGACAACTGAAGGAGGAGGTCTTTGCGCTTTAAAACCTAAACTACAGATGTCTTTAGCTTCATCCTGGACGAGAAATAAGAGATGAAAAAACAGGTAGGGTTTTTAGCCTCCTCAACAACAGCATTAACAGTCACATCCTTTTTTATTTCAGAATCATCGGCAGGAAGTGAGTCATACTTTACCTACAGCTTAGGTCATCTGTTTTCAGTCTCGAGCAAAAACTCGGGACCATTAATCCATTTGCTGTGCTCCGAAAAGTCTCCTGCTTTCATCCCTCTTGTAGCTTCACGTGCTGGATTATCTTTGGAATTCACATATCTCCACTGGTTAGCTTGTGTAGCTTCTCTAATGATGGACACTCTATTTGCAACAAAGGTATGGAACCTCTTTGCTTCGCAGCAGATGTATTTTAGGAAAGTGGCGCTGTCAATCCAAAAAACAGATGTCTCTAGTTGAAGATGTAATTCTCTGTGAAGCAGTTGGTCCACTTGAACAGCAAGGACGGCTGCAGTGAGCTCCAGTTGAGGGATGGTTGTCTGCTTAAGAGGAGCAACTCTGGCCTTTCCTAGGAGGAATGCCAGATGCACATGATGCTCACTTTGCAATATTATATATGAGACTGTAACATACCCCACTTGGCTAGCATCAGAGAAATGGTGGAGTTGTACTGTAAAAGGACAAAGATTTTTAGGTTTAATACAGTGACTCACTTCAAACTTTAAGATCCTCTTCAGGTCATCCAGCCAGTCTGTCCATTGCTGGGAAAAATGATGGTAAACTGTGTCATCCCAGCCCCGGTTTCTCCTGCAGAGCTCTTGTAAAAGCAGCTTGGCAGTGATGATGAAAGGAGCAAGGAACCCCAAGGGATCATACAATGAACTCACCATTGACAGTATTCCTCTTCTTGTGTGAGACCGCTCTTGAAGTGAAGCTTTAAATTTAAAAGAGTCCCTTGGATTGCACCACTGCAATCCAAGTGCCCGTTCCATTGGAAGCTCCAGATCCATTTCCAACATTTTCTTTGCTTTGATGTTGTCTTTTGAAGCTCACAAGACATTGTTCTGCAATACAACGGTTAATAGGCAAGGTGGAATTTTCAGATTTAAGAGGCAAATCAATACAATAATGTCCATTTTTTAAACTGTGCTCAATTGTTCATGATATTCATAAACTTGATATCTTCTTTGGACATTTCAATCTGCTCTTGGGACGTTTTTTCATTGAAATCATGATTGTATTGTTCAATCAACATTGTTTCCAGATGTTTAACAGAAATCCTGTTTGCAGAGAAAGAATAGCAGCCTGTTTTGTTCCTTTCACATTGATGACCCATCCAACTCTGGTCCAAACTGCATATGGGCCTTCCAAGGTCGCTAGGCTGCCCCCTAGTGTATTGTTCTAGGAAGTGCAAACAGTCACAAATGTTGGACGTTTTGGCCTCTACACCGTTCTCAAACGCTCTTATAAATGATCCATATTGAAGAGGATCGCCATCGAAAACAGGGATAATTCTTGCCAGCAAGACAGAGCTTTGAGTTTGCCGAAACAACATAGCAGTGATGTCATTTTGCCGCTGCATCTATTTGTTTTTCTGCTTGCCGTTGGATGCTTGTGTTCAGACTTTGATGATCAGTTGACTGAGCACTGATCAGTGGCTTATCAACGCTTTGATTTGCTGGCTTTTGTTTTAGCCGAACAACTGGTTGTTCAGAGATGGCAGAGGACATTTTAACATCTTCCTTATTTTCTTCTGGAACAAATGCATAGGAACATGGATTAAGATTTAGCGCTGAATTTGACTTGTACTTTTCAACATAAGAATTCAGGCCATCAGAACATTTTGAGCCACACCGTGAATTTATTTCCAACACACAAAGTTTCACGTTAGCAGCCGCTAACTCAGTCTCAAGTTCAAGTTGCTCTCTTTCTTGTTTTAGCTTTTCCTCCAGCGCTTCTAGCTGATGTTTCTTTTTGAGTCCTGCTGCGCGATCCAACAGCGGCTCTCTCGGCTTCTGCCTTAATGCGAGCCGATGAAGTGGAGGAGACACGGGAGAGCTGAGAGTCTGACTTAGACTTTACAGAGCGAACATTGGAAGCACTCTCTTTAGGATTTATTGTATCATCAACATCATTTTTGACTTGATCATAACTTGGTTGCACAGAGGGTCCACCCAGTTCACATAACCAGCCCCTGACAAGCTCAGTAAACTTGTGGTAAGTTTTCATTTTATTTTGAAAGTGTTCGTTTTGTTTCATGAGTTCATCAAAGGGGAGGGGCAGATCTGTCAGGTTTTTATGGGACACCTCTGCATCCTGACAACACTGAACAAATGTAGCAAGAAGAGAATTCACTGAGTCAACTTTATCCTTTGACTCCATCAAAACTTTCAAATCATCCATTATTCGTCTTGCTTGCTTCAATTTAGCACTTCTTTTATCTTGCCATGTTTTTATTTACAACATCAAGCCTTTGTCAGTCAGTTTAACACTTCGTTTGGAAGAAACCTCCATCACCATTAGCAGAAACACCATTAGCAATCATTGTACATACCGCCGTGTTGAAGAGAGATGGGAATGTTTGTGGCTTATAGTTTGGCACCTTCATGGCTGGTGGGTGCGACCTCTTCCTCCCGCTGTTGGCGTCCGAAGAACAAAGGAGATGGTTCATCCAAACTTTACGGACCCATCCATGCATCAGCAGACTTGAGAGCGTTGATTTAAACTCCAAGGTTGGCTTTGATTTGCTTGTCGTCGATTCAAAAATGCCAAAGTCCAGGTTTTTACTTGTATCCAAAATGCCAAGGTCGGGGTTTTTTACTTGGTGTAGTGACTATTTGTCCCAAAAGCTCAAATTTAAAAATCAAAAAACTCAAACAGTCACCTGATGCACCGTGGGTTTCTGGTTTACGCAGTTCAAAAATGATCAAAATAGTCAAAATGCAATTCTTGTTGCTTTATTTCAGTTGAAAAAAGACAAATTATAAATTAAAGTGACTAAGTGACTGACTGATACTGACTGTTAGACTGATTGACTTACTGACTGGTAAAAAAATATGTGACCACACAAGTGCATAATGATCCACCTAAAACCTGCCTATTTATAATGTGACAAACACCCACTGTCATGTTAGGTTTAATATGCTTAGCCCACATGCAGAACAGCGCGACAGGAGAGAGTAATCAGAATAAAGAGATTTATTATTTTAACAAAGAACAGATTGAGCTGCAACGGAACCAGGTTCAAGGGAGCTGGTGGAAGCAGGAAGCAGCAGTCACTGAGGGGGGAAGCAGACTGATGAGTTCAAGTGGAGTGAGAATTGGAAATGCTGAGCTGATGGTTATTTTCTTATGATTAGGTGATGGATCTGAGTCTTGGAGGGTTACTGAGGTAGTCCGGGGAATGAGTCTCTTTTGTGGTCCAGACGCTATGGAGGAGTGCGGCCGGGAACAGACAGGTCAGCTCAGGTTCGACGGAGACACAGAGGAGTGGTTAGGCTCCCAGTCATGGAAACCAGGAGATACTAGAAAGCAACAGAGAAGATGGGTGTTGGAGCTCAAGCAACCAGTGAGTAAAATCCACGGCGTCACGAGGAAGAACTCAGGAAACTGGAAGACAGCCAGGGTCTGACCGGTGGATCCAGGATATCCAAAGGATCACCTAAAGGCAACAGGGAACCAGAGACTCTTGTTATTAGAGAGCCCAGGGCAACAAGGAGAAAACACAGAGACACGCTCAGGAGGCTTTGTGGTACCATTACTGGCAAAACACTCGGCTCCGATGGACTGACAGGGGACTCCTCTTATACAACATCTGATGAGGCTTGATGGGACACAGCTGTGCCGCTGAGACCACACTGCACTCCTCCAGGACCTGGCGCCATCTGGTGGTGAAAGAGGGAACAAGGCACACAGGAAAAACCCCACAAAAGAGACAGAGAGCCCCGGAACATGACACCCACATCCCAAACTGAAACTAATTAACTAATTAAATGAATTACCAGCCAAAAACCTATTCTAAATAACAAATTAAACAAATATTATAATTATAAATCAGCTAGAAAATAAGCAAAAAATACAAAGAAACTAAGTTATCTAAATTATAAAATTTTAACTAAAAATGGAAAAATAGCTCCTACACTCCTCTTTTGGAAATTGTTTTTTGTCCAGAATTTCTTAGAACACAAGGCTCTTCTTTGGTTTAAGAAGAGACAAGCAGACACACAAAAAGAAGCAAACATAAGAAAGGTAATAGTAAACTATATCTACTGTTGGCTCTGTTTCAGAAAGAAAGAGTTAAGTTGATGAGCTCTGGGCTAGTTTTCAGTTCAAGGGATAAAAGATGGGACATACACATTTACACATTCTTGGTAGAAGTTTACAGAAGGAAATTATAGAAACCCCTGTCACAGTTGCTGCTGAGCTGTGACTACTCACACCTGATTATCATCATCTTGATCCCCAGCTGCTGCTATATAAGGACGGATCTTCCCCCTGCACGTTGTCTGATCGTTGTGAAACCCTCAGCGTTGCCTTTCCTGACCCGATCCTGACCCCCACCACTGGTTTTGAACCTTTCTGGCTTCGACCCCGTCTGTCTGACCCTGAGATCTTGAACCCGTCTTGATCTGGATTTGGACCTGCTGGCTCTGACCCCCTGTCTGTCTGACCCTGAGATCTGGAATTGCCTGACCCTGATTTGGATTCCCTGGTTCTGACCCTGGCCTGTCTGACCAAGAAATTGTTTATTTCCTATTAAACACCAGTTATTTGTATTTGCTGTTCAGTCCTTGCGTCCATCGAGTTCCTGAACGAGTCAGAACGATCTGACCATACAACATGGACCCGACTGAACAACAACCCCCTGCAGCCCTGAGGGACACCATAAGCTGACAAGGAGTTGTGCTAGAACAAAGCGTTCATCGACTCGCTGGGCTAGAAGCGGCCAGCCAAACTCTCCATCTGGAGATCACCCAGTTGTCCTCACAGGTAGAAAAACTGAACTCAATGCTTTCCCCCAGTCCAGGACCGTCAGGCACTTCAGCCGCTGCTCCTGCTGCAGCTGCTCCTCCACCTGTCTCCTCACCGGTTGATCCTCCTGCTCTCCCTGCTCCGGTAAATTCTCGAGGTCCGTATGTTCCTTATCCTCCTCCATTCTCAGGTGAACGGTCAAAATGCCAGGGTTTTCTGTTACAATGTCGGACTGTATTTAATCAGCAACCTTTGGCTATTGCCTCCGAGCTATCCAAGATATATTATGTCATGGGACTGCTGAGGGATCAGGCCTTAGCCTGGGTGCTGGCATTTAACTCAACTACACCGTTAACCTCCCTTACCTTTAAACAGTTCTCTGAAGAATTAAGCATGGTGCTTGATCACCCGGATCATGTTGGGGATGCCTCCAAACGTCTGCTCAAACTGCGACAAGGCTCCCATAGTGCAGCCGAGTTCTCGGTGGCATTTCGCACACTGGCTGCTGACACAAAATGGAATGATGAGGCGCTCAAAGGAGTGTATTATCAAGCCTTAAATGATGCCTTAAAGGACGGTCTGTCCGTCAGTGATGATGCCAAGGACCTGAACTCACTAATCACAATGTCCATCCGTCTTGATAACAGGCTCCGTGAGCGACGCCGGGAGCGGCCCGGCCAGTCTGCCTCAGCACTTCCTCGGCTGTTTCCGCCTGCTGTGTAACGCTGCAGCACCACCCCTGCTTTTCCGCCGGCCCAGTCACATGCTCCAGCACCCCCTGATGACCAACCCATGCAAACAGGAAGAACACACCTGACTGCCACAGAAAGACAGAGGCGTCTTCAAACAGGTGACTGCCTCTATTGTGGCAAGCCTGGGCACAGAATTTCCAGCTGCCCAGTGCAGCCAAAATACAAGGCTCATTAGAGGTGGGGACTCTAGTGAGCAGCACGGGCAATCCCCAACTCTATTCCAACCGCCTGCTAATTGATGTTAAGCTCTGCCACCAGTCAGCTTCCCACTCATTAACTGCATTAGTTGATTCTGGAGCTGAGGATAACTTTATTGATGAAGACTTAATTAAGAAACTTAACATTCCCATTGAACCCCTCAGCTCACCATTATCTGCTAATGGTCTTAATGGTGCTCGCTTGTTTTCTGTCACATGTCAGACATCCCCCCTGTTGATAACATCAGGTAACCACAGGGAGGTTCTCCAATTTAAAGTAATCCCTTCCTCCAGTTTTCCCATGGTGTTGGGTCATCCGTGGCTGAGACTTCATAATCCTCATATTGATTGGGTCACAGGAAGGATAGTTAGCTGGAGTCTGTCCTGTTCTAATAACTGTCTCCGTGCTGCCTAGCCTAATTGTGGTAGCTTTTCTGACAGTCCAGATCCCCCTGACCTGTGATTGGTTCCTCCTGAGTACCACAGCCTAGCTGCCTAGCTCAGTAAGTCCCGAGCCCTCTCGCTCCCCCCTCACCGACCGTACGACTGTGCGATAGAGCTCCTGCAGATGCTCCGCTGCCCAACAGTCGCTTGTTTAGCCTGTCCAAGCAGGAACATGAAGCCATGGAGACCTACATCAACGACTCTGTGGCAGCTGGTGTCATCCGCTGCTCGTCATCCCACTGAGTGCCAGTATCTTTTTTGTAGGTAAGAAAGATGGAACATTACGCCCATGCATTGACTATCGGGGGTTAAATAGAATCACAATTAGGAATAAATATCCTTTACCTCTGATGTTCATGGCTTTTGAACTGCTGCAGGGGCAACCATAGTCTCCAAATTGGATTTACAAAATGCCTATCATCTAGTCAGGATACGTGAGGGAGATGAATGGAAGACAGCGTTTAAGAAATCTATAGGCCATTTTGAATACTTGGTGATGCCTTTCGGCCAATGCCCCTACTGTCTTCCAGGCCTTCATTAATGATGTTCTGAGGGATTTCTTAAATCATTTTGTGTTTGTTTATTTGGATGACATACTCATCTTCTCACAGACCAAGGAGTAGCATATCAGTCATGTTCGTCAGGTTCTCCAGAGGCTGCTGGAGAACAAACTGTTTGTTCAAGCTGAAAAATGCAGTTTTCATCTTTCCACAGTTAACTTCCTGGGGTTTGTCATTGAGGATGGACAGATCAGAGCTGATCCTTCCAAGATCAAAGCAGTGGTGGAGTGGCCAGAACCCAGTATACGTAAGCAACTCCAACATTTCCTGGGTTTTGCAAACTTCTACCGCCAGTTCATAAAGAACAACAGTGTAGTTGCCCAGCCACTAACTCGCCTCACTTCTATTAAGGGGTTCGTTTCAGGCTGAAACTGTCAAGGAGGAGATCACTAGGAAAAGCTTGTAGCTCGGGAGGCTTTGTGATACCATCAAATAGCAAACACCCGGCTCCAACTACTGGGCAGCGGCTCTAGAAATACATAGGAGATGATTTCGGCTGATTGGCAACACCTGGGCCACTGGAACCCACACACATCCAACAGCCCCTGGTGCCATCTGGTGGAGAAAGAGTGAAGGCGCACAGAAGAGAAACCCACATAGGAGGGACTAAGAGTCCCAGATCACGAAAGTACCCCCTATCAATGGTCGCCACCTGGCGGCCTAGACGAGCAGGAGGGAAGAGAAGAACAATAATCAGTGATGAGAGATGGGTCCAAAATAAAAGAGCCAGGAACCCACGTACGATCCTCCGGACCATAACCCTCCCAGTCGTCGAGGTACTGCCAGCCACTACCTCGCCGACGGGAGTCCACAGGGTCCGGGAGTCCGCGGGCCATTTACACCGGATGTCCTTCAACCTCACGGGGGGAGGGGGGGGGTTCGGCTGGAGGACTGAGCTGACTGGTCTGGACGGCTTTATCTGGGAAACAGGAAACGTTGGATGAACACGAAGAGAGGCAGGCAAACGGAGACGGATGGCAGAAGGACTAATGACAGACTCAATAAGGAAAAGACCGATGAACTGGGGAGAGCGTTTTTGGACATGGACTTGAGTGGAATGTCCCGTGAAGATAACCAGACCTGTTTACCTGGGGAGTAGATGGGTGCGGGTCTCCTTTTGTTGTCAGCGATGCGTTTGTTGAGGGCGGGAGTGTTGTTGAGACTATGGATGGTAGTGGACCAGACCTTCTGACAACGGCGGATGTGTTAACGGACGGAGGTCACAGCGACGTCCTTCGCCTCACAAGAAAGCAGAGGAGGTTGGTATCTGGTGGATGCTTTGAAAGGAGACAGACCTGTGGCGGCAGAGATGTGGGAGTAATGGGCATACTCGATCCAGGGAAGGATCTAAGACCAGTCGGATGGGTTAGCGGACGTGAAACAGCAGAGGGTGGTTTCCAGGTCCTGGTTCATTCTCTCGGTTTGGCCATTAGACTGGGGGTGGAAACCAGAGGTGAGAGACACTTTAGCATTCAATGCAAAATGGAAATTCCTCCATACCTGGGAGATGAACTGAGGACCACGGTCAGAGATGATGTCCTGGAGAATACCATGGAGTCTGAAAACGTGCTTGACTAGGAGCTGGGCAGTCTGGAAGGCGGTAGGCAGTTTATGGAGGGGAATGAATTGACAGGACTTGGAAAAACGGTCAACGATGGTGAGGATGGTGGTCATGCCCTTCGATGGAGGAAGGCCGGAGGAAGAGTCTATTGAAATGTGGGACCAGGGTCGATGAGGAATTGGTAATGGTTGCAGCAGACCAGAAGGAGGATGATTGGAGGTTTTATTTCTGGAGCATGTGGAGCAGAACGTAATCTGTCAGAACGTAATCTGAGACATCTTTGTGAACGGAAGGCCAACAGAAACAACGGTTGACCAGAGCAATGGTGCGGCTGATGCCAGGATGGACGGAAAACTTGGAGGCCTGGATTCAGTGGAGGAAACGGGCACGGACGGAGGCAGGAACGAAGATCTTATTAGGAGGACAGGTATGAGGAACTGGTTCAGATGACTGGGCTCTTTTGATGAGGTCCTCAATCTTCCAGGTAATGGAGGCAACAGTGCAAATGGGCGGAAGAATGGTAGCCGGAACCTTTTCGGAGTCATCAGGGGAATATATACGGGAAAGAGCATCAGAGTCTTGTTGTCAGAGTCTTGTTTTCAGAGTCAGAAATTTACGGGAGAACAGCACCTACACCGAGTCTGAGGCGTCCACCTCCAATATGAACTGTTTAGAGGGATCCGGTTGAATAAGGATAGGGGCATTGGCGAAGAGGTCTTTGAGCCGTGAGAAAGCAGCGTCAGCCTCTGGAGTCCAATGGAAAAAAAGTGTTGGTAGATGTGAGTGTGGTAAGAGGTAGGGCAGTCTGGCTGTAGTTTCGTATAAATCGGCGATAGAAATTGGCGAATCCGAGAAAGCGTTGGAGTTGTTTTCTTGTCTCTGGCGTGGGCCAGTCCAGAACGGCACGGATCTTCTCGTTGTCTGGCCGAACCTGTCTGTTCCCTAGAATGAAACCAAGGAATGTTACTTATGGTTTGTGGAACTCACATTTCTCGGCTTTGACAACTTGTTCTCCAGTAGCCTGTGTAGAACCAGACGGACGTGTTTGTTGTGATCCTCCAGAGAACACAGATCACAGAGAAAGTCAGGAGCAGACAGCAATCCAGACTTTCCAAAAGAACCTTAAGGCAACAAGGAGATAAACACAAAGAGGTTAGTTTCAGGCTAAAACTGTCAATAAGGAGATCACTAGGAAAAGCTTGTATCTCAGGAGGCTTTGTGATACCATCGAATAGCAAACACTCGCAGCGGCTGTAGAAATACACAGGAGATGATGAGGCTGATTGGCAACACCTGAGCCACTGGAACCCACAGTGCACATCCAACAGCCCCTGGTGCCATCTGGTGGAGAAAGAGTGAAGGCGCACAGGAGAGAAACCCACAGAGGAGGGACTAAGAGTCCCAGATCATGACAGGAATTGTCTTACCGGCTTCATGTGTGGTGGCAACTCTCTCCTGGGAGATTGAACAGCTGGTGAGGCAAGCTCAACATGAAACACCCACCCCTGTGGACTGTCCTCCCAACCGTTTGTTTGTCCCAGAAAGTGTTCGTTCTAAGGTTCTTCAGTGGATCCATGCTTCTAAGTTTGCCTGCCATCCTGGGGTCCAACGAACACTCACCTTATTGCAGAGTCAATTCTGGTGGTCATCAATGGCACAAGACACCCATCAGTATGTTTCCTCCTGCACCATCTGTAATCGGGGTAAGTCCAGCAATAAACCACCCGCTGGTTACTTGTGCCCTCTGCCGGTCCCAGGACGACCCTAGTCGCACATTTCAATGGATTTTGTTACAGGGTTTCCCCCATCTGAAGGTAACTCTGTTATTTTAACAATTGTTGACCAGTTTTCTAAGTCTGCCCATTTTGTAGCTCTACCCAAGTTGCCGACTGCCATGGAAACGGCCAGTCTCCTGGTTTACCATGTGGTTCGTTTACATGGAATCCCCTTGGACATTGTTACAGACCGGGGGCCCCAGTTCATATCCAAGGTTTGGCATGCCTTTTTTTCAAGCTTTAGGAGCCAGAGTAAGCCTTTCATCGGGTTTCCACCGACAAACCAATGGCCAAACTGAGAGGGTCGACCAGGAATTGGAGGCAGCCCTGCGCAGTATAGTCATCAACAATTCTGCCTCTTGGTCTCAGTCACTACCTTGGGTAGAATACTACCACAACTCCCTGACCAGTACAGCCACAGGTATGTCCCCGTTTGAGGTGTCCTTGGGCTATCAGCCACCTCTGTTTCCCTCTCAGGAAAAGGAACTCTCAGTGCCATCTGTACAGCGTCACCTTCGCCGGTGTCATCGTAATACATAAACTCTCCTCACTTGGACTGCGCACTTCACTTTGCAACTGGGTCCTGGACTTCTTGACCAACAGGCCGCAGTCTGTGAAGATTCACAACATCTCCTCCTCCACCACAGTCCTCAGCACTGGCTCCCCACAGGGCTGTGTGCTGAGTCCCCTCCTGTTCACGCTACTCACATATGACTGCTCTCCTCTCCATCCTGGCTGTCATATTGTGAAGTTTGCGGATGACACAGCAGTGGTTGGAAACATCACAAACGGTGATGAGTCAAGCTACAGACAGGAGGTGGAAAACCTGGAGGCCTGG
>JAUZNJ010028722.1:0-41371 GCA_034780135.1 Jordanella pulchra | reverse complement strand
GCTTGTGGTCCTTTCCCGCACGTCTCTCCCCCTCTCTCATACCCCCTTTCCTGTCAGCCTACTGTCAGAAAAAAAAAGCCACTAGTGCTGTAAAAAGCTCAAAAAAAAAAAACAAAAACAAAAAAAAACCTCTGGGATTTCTGTTTAAGCCGTGCTGCCTGGTCTGAGGATTTTTCAGTTGCTGTATTTTTGGATTTTGCTGTTTAAACCTCATTTTTCACCACATCCTGGTTCCAGCCTCTGGCTCACCACCTCCACCTCAACCACTTCATGACAGAAGGACCCGACCAGAACGGTGAGACACGCAAAAAATCATGAACCAGGGGGACATAGACGAGCTGCTGTCCTTACCACGAGGAGAGGATTAACCCCAGAGTCTGCGGGAGACGGCTGGGGTTCGCAGTATGAATGGTAGTCCTTTTGGGCTATTTGGTTCCTCGTTTTCCCCGGCCGGAGTTGGTGGAGCTCCAGAGGGAGATTGAGTGGGACTGCGAGACCCTTACCGCGGAAATGCAGGGCCGCCCTCCGCCTCCCAAGCCAGTCCTTACGGCGTCTGGACCTCACGCTTCCCCGAGGTCGGCTCCGTCTCCGGACTCAGTTCCGACATCTCCGGGACCAGCGTCTCCAGTCCCAGCTTCAGCGTCTTCGGAACCCGCACCACCTGCCCCTCCAGCGTCTGGACCTCACGCCTTTCCGAGGTCGGCGTCACCTACGGACCTCGCTCCAGCGTCTCCAGTCTCAACTTCTCTGGAGTCCGCTCTTGCCGGCGGCAACAGCCGGCACAGCCTCTGCCGCCATCCAAACGGCGGGGTTGGAGTCAGTTTCTTCTGTCGCTCTCAAACCAGGTGCTGATTCTCCAAGTGTTCCTAGTGCTCCAAGTGTTCCTAGTGCTCCAAGTGTTCCTAGTGCTCCAAGTGTTGTTCCTATTGCTCCAAGTGTTCCTAGTGCTCCAAGTGTTGTTCCTATTGACCCAGTGTTCCTAGTGCTCCAAGTGTTGTTCCTAGTGCTCCAAGTGTTGTTCCTAGTGTTCCCCCTAGTGTTCCCCCTAGTGGTCCTAGTGTTCCTCCTAGTGCTCCTCCCAGTGTGACTCCTTGTGTGCTTCCTAGAGCTCCCTCTAGTTCGCCTTTACAGTCCCCTAGCGTTTCTCTGGAGCTTCCTAGTGTCCCTCCTGGGCTTCCGCCCCTTAGAGCCCCTTCTCTGCTCCCTAGTAAGTCTTCAGAGCTCCCGCCTGCTAGGGCTGCCCCAGAGACTCCTTGTTTTCGCCTCCGGGCTGTCCCAGTGACTCTTGGGCCCCGCCTCCCCAACTGGCTTCATGGAACTGGTCATCGGCGGTGACCATAAATAATATATAAATAATTATATTTATAATTACTTATATATTTATGTATTTATATATATAAATAATTATATTTATAATTACTTGCTAGCTATATTTGCATAGCTTCACTGATATTTTTCCCATTCCTCTTTAGCGATCGGTTACATCTCTTTTATATTTCCTCGACCATGTCTTGATCTTTAGCACTCTCCATAGATTCTCAACTGGATGGAAGTTAGGGTATGGTCTGGCTAAACCACAGCAAAACATTGATGTTTATGTCTGCTAACCATCTTTCCACCAGTTATGTTGTGTAAATTGGATTGTTTTTTTGCTGAAATGTCCACTGATGCCCAAGGACAAGTTTCTCTGCAGACTGCCTGTTGTTGTTGGTGAGAATCTTGATCTGCGGCCCTTTTTTCATGGTACCGTTTACTGTGATTAGGTCCCCAGGGCCAATGGCTGAAAAAAACACAACCCAAAATCACTAGGTTCCCACCACTATGTTTGCCATTAGGGACGGTGTTCGTTGATTTGAGGGCTTCTCCGTTTATACAACAAATGAAGGATCCATCATTGTGGCAAAACAATTATTCTTTTGTTTAATCTGACCATTAGTTTAAACTTCTTCGTTGTCCAAATGAATGTTTGTGGAGGTCCAGTGGAAATGTTTATTGTATTAGACAAGAGGTGTCTTCTTAGGCCTGTGTCAGAGGAACCCAGAAGTGAGTCCTGTCCGTGGACAGTCATCCTTGAGAGGTCGCCACCACCAGATTCACCATAATGGCCTTAATAGTGATCCTTGTATTTTTTTTTCACCTCTTTTGCCAGCACAGCTGTCCATTTTTGCTTGCAACCGATATTCTTTTAAAAAGTAGAACATCATGTATTTTCTAATAACACACTGAACTACAGCCACTGGAAAATGAAGACATTCATTATAGACTTACAGCCTTTCTTTAACTTGTGTGCAAGGTTCTCAGTGAGCTCCTTCTTAGCCATGATTGTCCACAAACCAGCTGCAGAGAGCTGCTTGAATTCAGGTGCTCCAACCACAATCCAATCGGCACACATATGCACGCAGCCTGTTTCTACTAACATCTGTGGAAGAATGAGCTGCTCTCGGCAGCTCAGTGGATTCCACTTGGTAAGATGATATGATGCCATCTGTGCAATGAGTCCAGTTGTGACATTTCCTCTTGACTAAATGTTCCACAGTCATTTGTTAGTGCCATTATAACAAAGTGGAAGCTATTGGGAGGGACGGCAACTGAGCCATGAAGTGGTGGGCCACATAAAATCGGAGAGTGGGTCAGCAGATGCTGAAGACCTCCAAACTTGATTTGGCCTTCAGATCAGCACATGAGCAGTGCCTAAAGAGCTTCATGGACCGAGTTTCCATGACTGAGCTGCTGCATCCAAACCTTACATCACCAAGTGCAAAGCAAAGTGTTGGATTCAGTGGTGTGAAGCATACCACCACTCGACTCTAGGGCAGCAGAGACAGGCTTTGGTGGGACGAATCGTGTCTGTGTGTATAAAACACCTGTTTGGTGAGGTCATTCTGTCCACTCTGTGGTCTCAAAACTACAGTACATCAGATTAATATCAATTTAATATCATTAATAAAAAATATTATTAATAATAACATTAATATCATCATTAATAGCAATTTAATATCATTATTTGTTCAATTTAACTGTACATTGGACCAGACAATACAGATGTTAGGATAGACTGCATTGGTGGCTTTTAAAGGAACAATTTGCCTCCCCCTACCTGTAGCTGCACACTGCTGCTGAGCTGGCTGACATAGAGCTACAACACTGTAGGTTTGTTTACAGAAAAGCTGTTTCGAAGTATTTCCTGTCATGAAAAACACAAGAAGTCAGATGGTGGAATCTCAACAACTGCCAGCAATCACTCTTGTTAAGGTGACATTATTAAGTTTTTTTATTATTCTAGCAACATTAGGAAGGGATTTAGTTTGTATTTTAGTTTTACCCCTCTTATTAATGATGTGGTATTTTTTAGCGAGACAGGTGAACAGAGCTTCCCAGGTTATATTCGGGTTGGTTTTAAGCAGCAAAGTTGTAATAACATCAAGCTTGCTTTTAGAAGTAGAAAGCCAAGATAATGGTAACAAAAAAGTGGCTTGTCTGGTCATAGAACCACGGCTTGTTAATGATAAATGATGCATTTTGTTTATGTGAATCATCATGTTGTAATGAACCTCCTCCAAATTCTTTATCGCATGCAACACTCTCTGTATTGGTATCGTCTCAGGGTAAAATACTAAATGTAGACAGAAAAAAAAGCATTAGTTCACCCTTTATTTTGCATTCCACACCTTATCCTCTGGATCCTGTTCCTGATTTTCCCAGTCAAGAGGGATACATTACTTCCTTTCCACAAAAGTCAAACAGGGACAGACCCGTTCTGGTGTGGAAAGTGATAATGTCTCTCATTTGGTTTTGAAGAATGCTCCCTTTCTTCTGAATTACATCCACAAAGCACTCCACTGACCTCGCCTGATGCACCACGGTCATGCACTCTGTGACTTATGAGGTGTTTAATGTATTCAGGCCAACACTATATTCTCCCTTTCTCTGTGCATCCTGTCACTGCACGTTGATAGTCACGATTTGACTCGCATTAAGATGAACTGGGGAACCATGGGGATGGAAGCAGCCCATTTCTAGACTAAACCCTGAAGCCATGACTGAGCTCGCAGACCAAAACATGCGAGGAGATGTCTCTGAGGATTTGAGAGGGAGAGTCTGGAATAGTTTAGCCTCAAACTGCTAAACGAGGGATTATGATTTTCATTCCTCATTTCAGACACACACAGAAGAATTTGATTTTCAGCAAATTGCTGCATTTTGAACATAATTAAAAACACAATTTGTTTATTGTACTTTTCCTGTCCATAAAGCACACAGAGTTCCTTCCAAGAACTTGACTTTTTTCCTATTTTGTCATGATATGATCACAAACATCAGGGTATTGCATTGGGGTTTTATGGAACAGACTAACACACCTCAGCACATAATTGTAAAGTCAAACGATGATGATACATGCTTTTTAAAAACATTGTACACAAGCCATTAATGGGACAGAGGGAACAACTGGAAGAAAGCGCTCTGGTCAGATGAGGCCAAAAGTGAACTTCTTGGACCACATGAAACATGCTGCTAAACACAGGGGCTGGATGATATGGTTAAAACTTATGTCACAAATACATTTCTTAATTTCAGTCAATCCAATATAATTTCAATATGAATATAGAAAAATAAAACCCTTGGAAACAGCCTTTACAAACTTATGGTAAGTATGTTGCTTTTATCAAACTCCTCTAACAAAAACATTTTCGAAATATTTGCTTTAAACAACAAACAACAAAATAAATAAACAACATGAAATCCTTAAAGTAATTCAGTGACAAAGCTGTTTTCATAGACTGTAATCTATAGTGAAATGTCAGAAAGGAGTTTAAAAGTCAAATCACCATTATAGAAGGAAATCATATTGAGATAAATATGAAAATTGAAATATTG
The DNA here is from genome assembly GCA_034780135.1 of Jordanella pulchra. Classification (NCBI taxonomy): domain Eukaryota; kingdom Metazoa; phylum Chordata; class Actinopteri; order Cyprinodontiformes; family Cyprinodontidae; genus Jordanella; species Jordanella pulchra. The sequence continues at coordinate 36,496 of JAUZNJ010028722.1, read as the reverse complement.
TCCAGCCCTAGTTAAACAGAGTGGTGGCTGCATCATGCTGAGGGGACTTTTTTTTTTTTATAAATTAAATACAAGAAACTGGATGTTCATTATTCAACACAACAACTCTAAACATTAAGCTAGGTCTATATATGAGCTTCACAATTTTAATATTCCCATCTATAAAAACAAATGAGTATTTTATTTCCTGTTAGGACCTACTTAATTTTGTTTAATCTCCAACTTAAATTCTGTGAAATCTGTGGGTGTAAAAGGGAACTTAAATTATGAAAATGAACTTCAATGGATGTGAATAGTTTTGTAGACCAAATTGTTTAGCTGAATTCTGTGTTCAGCCTATCAAACAGACCGATGCAGAAGTCTGCTTGACTGACAGCTAATGGGAATGTGTGTTAAAGGAAATTACACAAAGCTGTCCCTCAGGCTCTGGATCACACTGGGTGGCTGGCAAGAAGTGAAGTAATGTGGAGGGGAACAAAATTTTCCTATCCACTGAAGACATTACCTTACAAGGATCCACTTTGTTGCTGAAACCAATTCTGGTATTCATCTAATTTCAACTGAGCAGAACGTTAACTGGATCTAATGGCCATTACCATAATTAAGTGATTCCATCTGTTGACGCCTTGGTAATAGTGAGGCTGCACAGTTAATCCAAATTAAAGTCTTTCATAATATGTTATGAAAAGACAACGGGATATTTTTGATCTGGTATCTTGGAGAATCCACTAAAGACATTCCACATAAAAAGCAGCTTTTGTAATAACAGTTTCCCCCCCAAAGTTTTAATTTAGGTTTTAAATCCCTGAAAACTCACGATTTCTTAGAGTAACAAAGTTATAAATTACTTATTGTCTTGAAAACCGAATAGATCTAATATGTCTGTCTTTTGACAACAAAAATGCATAAAAACGTAACCAGAAGTTTGGTTAACGGATGAAGCCCCGAACCTTGCAGGTCATCAGGTGGTCACAGCATACCTCTAACCTCCAGGAGGGAAACGCGGTGGTTAGATGCATCCCAGCAAACAGAAGGCTGAGCAGCGCAGCGGCCAGCAGAGGAGCGGAGCACCAGTCACCGCTGCGTAAACCTCCGGAAGTCCAGCAGCTCACCATGGTTGCAGCAGTGTCACACTTAGGGGATAAACAGTCTCTCAGCTAAGGAAGTTCAACCACCTATGCCCACCGGTGCTACTTCTTGGCCATTGCGTGCAACTTTGCGTAGCTTCTGTCACACGGTGCGGGTGCGCAGTCCAGCCTGCGGACCGCGTAATGAAAAGTGCAGACTGCACATCAGCTCTGCTCTGCTCGCCTCTCTTCCGCTCAGCACGCGTGCCAGCGGGCTGGATTCACATAGGACAGGGGGGTCAGTGTCGAGACGATCTAATGAAAACCAAACGCGCTTTCCGTGGCTCCACTACTTCCAACCACGAGACATCACTAAACGCACTATCAGATGGGTAGCTCTGCTTCCCCCCTCTCTATTGTTTATATAATGCTACTGAACTGGAAAAAAAACATCTTTTTGAGTCATTTTGAGAAAGAAGAAAACATCAGGAAGGCTGTTAGTTTGTTAAAGCGCTGATGGGCCTAGAGCCCTCTCCCTCTTCACCTGACTCAACAGACTCCTCTCTAATAAAGGACGTACTTTTATTCATATCATTCCTGTGGCTATACGTGTATTTCATGTGCATCACATGTAGTTTGAGAATTTGATGGGACTTAGCTTGGACATACAGCTTGGAGTTCTTCACAAATGAAGTCACTAAGTTAAGTCACTGAGTTACAAATGTGTATCGTATGTATTTTGTGACCTTTATATGAGCATCATACATTTTTAAAAATGTTACATTAAAATTGTCTTTAAATTTTGCATGGTAATCCCATGTATCGACCACCAATGCTTTTCACATGAGCATTACATATACCATCGTTGTTTGCACAATTGCATGTAGTTTATAGGCTCACAGAGGCATTGCTGTAAGGTTCACATGAGCATTGCATGTAGATTATGAGGTCACGTGTGAAATGCCTGTGGTTTCTGGGGTGATATGGGGCATTGAGTGTAGTTTATAGGTTTGCATGGACATTGCATGTACTTTATGGGCTCAAATGGGCATTGCACGTAGTTTATGGGCTCAAATGGGCATTGAATGTAGTTTATGGGCTCAAATGGGCATTGAATGTAGTTTACAGGTTCACATGGGCATTGAATGTAGTTTACGGGTTTACATGGGCATTGCATGTAGTTTATGGCCTCACATGGGCGTGGCATGTAGTTCAAATGGGCATTGCGTGTAGTTTCTGTGGTCAAATTAAGTTTATTTATATAGAGTCAATTCACAGCACATGTCATCTCAAGGCACTTTACAGAGATAACACTGTCAGATTGGTTAGGAGTCATTGACTTGCAAGACACGAGCAGAGTTGTGCTGCTCTATTGTTTTTGATTGCAGATCATAAGCTGAATATTATAGTTACAGTAGTATAATTTAAAACATGCTTATTTTAGACACAGATTGTTGGTTTTTAATGCTGCTGTTATTATCTAGGCTGGGTTCTAAACAAAAATCAAAAACTAATTCTCATAACAAAAAATATATTTGAATTTGTTTTTGCTATTGGGATGAAGAAATTAAAAAAACGCAAATGAGACTAAAAATTCTGAAGAGAAAATCATAAACTACAAGTTGTAATTAACATAGATTGTTTTATCTAAAAAAAAGACACATTTACAACAATATCTAATCATTGTGTTCAAATTTGTCTTAAAAATTTTACTTGAAATGTCAGTTTTGTCATCAAAACAGTAGAATAAAAGGAGATTGTTTTTTTCTGGGATACTTAAAATCTGTTTATATTATATATTCCTGCAGCTACACTTTTAATGTGGTGCATTTAATTATTTTGACGATGAATTATTTGGAATTTTCAAATTAAATAGAGCACAGTATTTAGCAGCGATCAGATTCCTAACCTGTTTGCACAATTGCAGAAACTCAGTAAACACATTTCCCAAGAATGTTTTTTTTTTATTTCCCTACTACATTAACGCATATCGAGCCACAAATGCTATTTTTTGTATTATAGCTTATTTCCAGTGATTTTAACGGTCTTAATCAAGTGGAACTATATATATTAAATTTACACAACTGCTCATCAAAAAAGCCCTTTAATAGCATATTTTCAGGTCGGAACTATTTTTTTTAGTGAGAGTAGTTTCTTCCGTCACCATATGTCGTCCCACACGTAGCGGGGAGAAGCGTTCCGTAGCCAACCAGTGACTTTACCCTCGAAGTTGACACGTAGACTTTGTCGTTGCATTTTGCAGCGCCTAACTGTTCGAGTTTAAAATATGATTTTAAGTGTAAGGAAACATTGCTCGGGTCGGATAATAAAGACGTAGCAGGTAAGAGTTGCTGCGATCACATATAGTTTCCCCTCTAAGTTAGCTAGGCGGCTAGCCTATTAGCATTAATCCTATAATCTCAGTGTCAGTTCATCTGAGTGTCCTAGTTGCGGGGAAAGTCTGATGTGTTTTCTTGCACTCAATTTTATTTACATCTTAATGACTATTGAATAATCGCCACGTCTTCAAAAACAGATGCCAATCCTTCCAGGATTATTTTGAATAAACGAGATCACAACTAAAAGGCACTCATTTAATTGTGCAAACATGTGGTCCTAAACATATATGTGTATATGTTAAAACGTGTCAAACCGTTTTAAATTAACTGCCCTCTGTTAGAATGTATTATGACTCAGGAATAGACTATCACATACATGGGACAGAGAAGAGCCAGAGCCCCAAAATAATTAAAGAGAGTTACAAAGTTGCCAAACACACACACAGACACTTACCAGGGGTAAGTCAGTATTTACTTGATCATTGCACCTAAAGATTGTTACTTAGCTGGGAAAAATCCACAGCTCACATTGCTAAACAGCTTTTTCCCATTTTAATGCATCTGATTAGAGAAAATAATAAATACCATTTTTTTTGTGTGTGTTTGACCTGCTGATCGTTGAATCGGTCAACACAAGATTATATCCACAATAATCCAAGAAGCCATCTTGTTTTGCAGACAAAAAGTGTCAACAAGCTGTGCAGTCCTCTAATTTAGAAGTCCTCATTTTGATGTACTTTAAACCTGAACCTAAAACATTATGAGTGGCTTGTGTCACACCACCTGGTGTTAGATTCCTTCTCTTCCACCCAGAGGTTCTTAGAAATAGTGTAGGCCAAGCTTGAATCTGTTGGAGATCTTTGCTTCTCCTCCTCCCTTGGATAAACCTCACCAAGCTGCGCTCTACTAAGTCTTCCCGTTGCTAGCCTGTGTTCTGGCTTCTGCAAGACGTCCCTCCTCCTCAGTGCAGTTGCCTGACCCTGGGGGTGACTGAGCTCTGACCTTGACCTACACTGCAGGACTATTTACTGAGCTTGTTCAGGGGACTGGTGTGCTGTGTTGCTCCTTGTGCCCCCTAAGCCTTGCAAATGCTCCATGGGTGCTTTGCAGTAGATGTACCACTTCGGGGGCGCCAGGTATCTCTCAAAATGTACGAGGCCAAGGTTACCTTCGCTGTGCTGCTATTATGGGCTTGGTATTTGCACGATTTTTACCCTTCTTGCCACTTTAGCAACTTCACGATTTCAGGTGACGAAATCCACACTAAAAACACAGCAAACCCACCAATATACAAGCTCTAAATAGCTGAAGGTCATAAGTATTCCCGTTTTACTAATCTGGCCTGTGTACTTAAAGTTGTTATGTTATTTATTTAATTTTTTTATAAGGTCAGTCATGTAATAGGGATGCAATTTTTCCAGAGTAAAACTGCGCCTGAACATGACTGCAATCAGCTGCCATCTTGTTACAAAGATCCATGTTGGTTACAGTTCTGTGGTGCCTCTTCCTTTTCCTTCTGTGGGGGATTTCCAGGGCGGCTCAAGGATGGTTGTAGACTTTTTGTTACTGTTCTCTGTAGCTATAGTGTCATAAAAATGTAATTAAACTCTAAATGTATTGGTACACTGTCAATCTAATGCCTTTGATGTGATGTTTGGATATGATCATACAAGTTCTGCAGATTCCCCCCCGAACCTTTTTGCCATTTGTTTTCAAGTATTTTACCAGGATTTTATGTGATTTATCAACACAAATTAGGGCTTGATTGTGGAATGACACAGCAAATTCTTATAGGAGTTTGTACCGCTCAGCATAAGGAAGACATTTTAAAGGTCTGTACGTAAACTGCAGCATGTGGAGGGGCGGATACGCCCTAAACGCACCATCTTGATGGCTTTTTTTAATAAGGGATGAAACCTTATCCAAAGGAAAAGAGACCGATTAAAAAGAAACATCTGTTGACAGATGTGATTCATCCTGTCTGTTTTGTTTAATAAGTGGGCCAGTGTTTCAGTGTGATGATGTGCAAAGCTGGTAAACAAAATAAGGTTTGCAGCTTTAACCACAACAAAAGGTTATTCTAGTAACAGGAGGACTAATGTGGGTCTAAATATAATTGTACAGGAAGCATTTTAAGATCTTTACTTGGAAGGAAGGAAATCATTTGTCTTCAACTTCAGTGGCCTTGCAGATTCTGTTGGTTTTAGTCAAAACTGCATACTGTTATTTAGTCTCAGCATTCTGCTTTTTTTCTTTTCTGCAGGAACACAAGATTAAGTCTTGGGAAGTCTGCTCATGTTGTAGGACGTCGGCTGAGGGATGGCTGAAGAGCAAAGGCCCAGCAGGGCCGAAACGTTTGTGCTGGCTGGATCCAACGGTCACAATGGCCAGCAGTGGCACACTGACGTGTCCAGCTCGAGGGCGCAGCAGCCCGCCGGCGTTAACCGCGTGTCCAGGATGGCTCGCTTTGCCTCCGACGTCAGACACAAGTGTGCAGCGTATGTTCTAGCGCTGAGACCGTGGAGCTTCAGCGCCTCGCTCACACCCGTCGCCCTTGGGAGTGCCTTGGCTTACAAGCTGGAAGGCTCTGTGGACCTTGTGGTCTTGATGGTGTGTGCTGTGGCTGTGCTTGTCGTCCACGGGGCAGGAAACCTCGTCAATACCTACTATGACTTCTCCAAGGGAATTGACCACAAGAAGAGCGATGATCGGACTCTGGTGGATGAAATTCTGGCGCCACAGGATGTTGTCATGTTTGGTGCTTTGCTGTACTCCTTGGGCTGCCTGTGCGCCACTCTGCTCTACTTCCTGTCGACTCTTAGATTGGAGCACCTCGCCCTTATTTATTTTGGGGGGCTTTCCAGCTCTTTTTTATACACCGGAGGTAAGTAGTAGGGGAATTTCCTGTGTGCTGCTTTGCTTTGTTTATACTTTCGTTTTAGTTTTGATAAAACAAGAAAACGTTACTGTTTTCAACAGCTTCAGAGATAGACCAATCGGCCGGCGATTGTTTTTGGACGATGTGAGCTGGCTATAGCACATAACCTTTGTTTAAAAAAACCCAAAAGCATCAGTAATGTAGAAAAAAATACCCCCATACTGGATTCCCCAATATCCTCTTTATGTCTGCAGTTCTACCTCTGAGAGCTTTGGAGATTCTTTACCCGCTGCCACCATCCTGCTAGCCTAAACAAACCTTTTTTAGTCAAAATTCAATCTGTTTTAAGCTTGTTGTTGTTGCTCTGGCCAGGATTATCATCCTCCTACTTCAGCTAGACTGGAGATAAAAAAATATTCCAGGAAGGTTGGGATTTGATTTGATTTAAAAGAGGAAAGAAACCATTTTTGCCAAAGTAATTAAACACATTGATTATTACACTTGTAATAATTTTGCTGTTTATAACATTTTTTGCCTTTATGTTTTGTAAGATCAAAATTGTAAAAAAAAACTAAAGTTGGAAAGATGCAGAAATACATGACATTATATATTTTTTTTTATTCTACTGTCTCCTTTTTTATTTGTAGTTTTTGTTCCAAGTAGTAAAAACTAAATCTTGGAGTTGGAAGTGCATTCATTTCCTAGATCTTAGTTAAAATCCTGATGAGATAATGGTTGCAAAAAACCTGCAAACAATGTTTTGGTTTAAGTTTTAAACTCTTATTTACATAAAGGACCCTGTTAAATATCTGTAACATTTATCAGTGGCTTCACACAAGCTAGAACAGGTATCTTGGAATTACAAAGATGGGATTACTACATTGTAATGAACATAATAATAATAATAATAACAAATTTGTGCTGTAATATAACTTCTCAGCATCATTATCATTTCCACCAATATTAAGGTCAAGGGTTGGAATCCCTACATGTTATAATGGAGGGCTGTAATGGTTGGATCGTCTTTAAACATCCTGGTTCGGTCTGATAAGTCGCTTCCTCGTTTAAATCAGAGAATACAAACCAAACTAACCCCCCCTGGTTGCTAAAAGCGTATCATTTTTCTTGGGTGGCACCATGTCTACTCTCTGTTTTCATTTCTGTTCCTCAGGTATCGGCCTGAAGTACGTGGCCCTGGGAGACATAGTGATCCTCATCACCTTCGGCCCCCTGGCAGTGATGTTCGCCCACGCCGTGCAGGTGGGCTACCTGTCGGTGCTGCCGCTGGTCTACGCCGTCCCGCTGGCCCTCAACACAGAAGCCATTCTTCACAGCAACAACACAAGAGACATGGACTCCGACAAGCAAGCCGGCATCGTCACCCTGGCCATCCTCATTGGCCCCACGCTGTCTTACGTCCTCTACAACCTCCTGCTCTTTGTCCCATACGTTCTCTTTTGCATCCTCGCCACCCGTTACACCATCAGCATGGCTCTGCCTCTGCTCACGCTGCCAATGGCCTTCCCACTGGAAAAACAGTTCAGGAGTCGATGCTACGCCAAGATCCCTCAAAAGACTGCCAAGCTCAACCTCCTCATGGGACTCTTCTATGTTTTTGGGATCATTCTGGCTCCTCCTGGCAGCTTGCCGTTACTGTGATGCTTAGATGCATCAAAATGTTCCTTTTATTATCGACTAGCTTATGGTACCTCTTTTTTTTTTGTAACGACCTATATGAAGGCTTCTGCTGGCTTTAATTTATTCTCTAATTTATATGCTGAAGGTTTCGTTGCAGTGTTAAACCATCTGCAACTTGTTAAAAGTAAGACAAGTGTCCATCATGTTGAATGGGCCAAAGTTAGTGGAAACCTGCTGTTGCCAGATTTGTAGTCCTTAAAGCTACAGTTCATAATATCAGCACAAACATATGAAGCATATTCCTCATCTTTAAGCTTTTTGGCTGCATATGACTCCTAATTCATTTGGTCTTTGGGATTTTTTTTTCAAGAGCCAAACAGTTTGAACTTATTGTAATAATAAAACTCACTTGTGCTGATTTGGTGTGTCTCCATTTCTTGGTCACAGGAAGCCTGCAGGTATGGAAAAAAAATGGTTATTTACTTCTTCTACGTTAGTATTTTAGAATATCCACAAGTAATAAAGACATTTTATTATAGGTCTGATCTGGAAGTTTGTTTGCATTTTCCCTTCAGATTTCTTCTGTTTTTTTATATGATTATTTTTTGGGCAAACCTGCTTATTTTGAATGATCAAAGTAGCATAGCTGGGCGTTAAATAGTTAAATTTACTCATTTTACTACATTTGCTTCAATAACTTAAAAAACAGTCATTTAGGAGTAGTTTACAGCATTGTACTTGTTAGTTTTACATGAGTAAAACTATGAAGTATCACTACTTCTACTCCCTCTGTTTGTGAGTAACTTCATTTAATGCAGGGGTCTCAAACTGGTTCCAGAAAGGGCCGTGTGGCTGCTGGTTTTCTTTCCACCCAAGCAGGAGCACACCAGACTCCATTCATCTCATCAAGTCATCAGGTTAAGAATAGACTGACTCGATGAGACGAGTGGAGTCTGGTGTGCTGCTGCTTGGATGGAAAGAAAACCAGCAGCCACACGGCCCTTTCTGGAACCAGTTTGAGACCCCTGATTTAATGAAAACAAGCTTGTTTTGAACAGAAATGCACCATTAAGAGAGCAGCATTCTTCTCGTTTGTACTTATTGGTTAAATGCTTGTAAATTCTCAGTCATCTGAGTCGACAAAACACTTTAACTGGAAGACAACCGAACCTTTGCTCAGTTTTTCTGAAGATGTTTTGACCCGGGAGTCTTTGTCAATTTAAAGACTAAACAAAAGTCTAGTTACCTTCAGTTAAAGCCCATTTGTGGTTATTGGTTAAATGTTTTCCCATCTGATGAGTCTCATGTCATTTAGAAGTTGAGTGACAATACTTTTAAACAATATACTGTGATTGAACCTATTCTTGCGTACTGTAACTATTGATTTTATTTTTTTCGTATAATTCAAAACTGTCCTTAGAAGAGTGCTCATTCTACCTATATTTTTATTGTGTAATTACTGTATATTGTATGTTTTAAGTTTTGAAACACCAGAATCTGCACATCATTCAGTATTTTGTTCAATTTTGCATCATTTTGAGTAAATAGATCACTTAGTACTTGAGTAGCCTTTTTACCAAATACTTTTTGACTCTTGAATAATTTATTTAAAGGCTACTTTTTCATTTTACTTAAGTAAAAATTTAAAGTAGAGCTACTCTCACTTCAATTCTAGTTTTGGAGACTCTACCCACCCCTGCAAAGTAGTTTTGTTATTAAAGAAAGACAAACAACTTAAAAAGGCTAACTAGCTAAGTTCTTGGAGACTTTCCAAATTAAACTGTCTGTTTGTGAAAAGTTTAAGTTGAATCTAATTGACTACAAGCGACACGTGTTAATTTAAAGAAAGTCAAAAACAGGTGAGAAAGTCTCCACAAAATTTAGTGTCCACATTTAAATTTACTTATTTGCTTCTATCCAACACATCTGTTTGTCTAAAGATAAATCATTTCAGTTTATATTTTTATTCACAACACTTCATCTCATGGCAATGTACAAAAACAAATAGATCATCCAGTCAGATTGGTCAGAAGTTTTCTGTCTAAGGAAAACCAGCAGATTGCATTGACTTATTCACTTGCAGGTTAAGCTCCTCCTGTATTGAAATATGGTGACAGTAGATATTTGCTTGCATTCTATCAGTGACTCTACAGCCACACACAAAGCATGTATGCAGCAACAGTTGATAGGAAAAACTCCCTTTTAACAGGAAGAAACCTCAAGTAGAACCAGGCTCAGCGTGCAGAGGCTGATTGGGGGTTCAAGGAGACACAAGAAGACATATGAAATGTACATAGAAGCACTGATCTAGAAATATTGTCTATGATTAGAAAAGGATGAAAGAGATCACATACAGTTAGTCACAGTAAAAGCTGAGCCCATAGCATGTCGAGGAGAGAAACAGGACTAAACACAAAAGAAGAGGTTCAGCTTTATCATCTATAACTAAAGGTGTTAATGTGACAGAAACAATTTTTTTTCTCAGTTTTTTGTCTTTTATCCCCCAGATTTAGTTGTATTTTTTAGAAAAGTTTTTCAAAGGAACCACCATCAGTCAGAACCACTTTCCACTCATGAAGACAGCGGGACATAGGGGAACTTTCCCTGGAAGGACTGAAACCCCTCTAAGAGCACATCAGTGGTTCATCCAATAGGTCACAAAAAAGCCCAAAAGAACATCTAAAGCATTTCAGTACTAATTTGTCTCAGTTGTTGTCAGAGTTTCATATTAAACAAGAGCAAAGAATGTAGATGATCCAAAATCAAAAAAACTACTGACAGGATGCAGAAGCATGTCCTACATTGGCTAAAAACATATCAATGAGCCTTTGGACCTTTGAGGAAAAGTTCTAGACTGAAGATATAAAAAAAATAACTTTTCTGAAGAAGATGTTATATTGGGAATGAATCTAACATAACTTAAAGAGCAAACAATGACAATTAAACATGGTGTTGGCAGTGTGATGATCTGGGGGTGCTTCATTCATCAGGACTTGGACATCCTGCTGAGAAAATCCAAGAGGAGATTGTCCCACCATCGGTTTATGACCTAAAGCTCACTTGGCTTCTGAAGCAGGCTTGGCTTTTGATTTATAGATCATTAAAACAGCTGAAAAGGGGGGAGGGGGAAATATTTTGAAATGACCTTGAGATGAACTTTAACCTTGAAAATTTTTAGGATGACTTTAAATATACTGTTTGTTCTCAGTAAAACTTCCATTGTGGCTCGTTAATAAACACTATTCCAAAGACCAGTGTTTCAAAGTTCTTCCACAGAGATGTAGAAGAAACCATAACAATAAAAGAAATCATTAGAAAAGCGGCTTTTTATACTTAACTAGATTATGTTTGTCAGGAGTTAAAAATGCGTCCAATGATATTAAACATTCTGATGTTATAAATAATAATAAAAACCTGAAATCTGTAATTGGTAAATACTTTTTCGCAGCAACTTTTTCCTAAAATAGCAAAGTAACTTTCCGATTTCTGGTAAAAGAAATGATTGTACTCTTAGCACCTCCCGAGGCCTGCTTGTGATAAACAGACATATCTGTTGAGTTTTCAGACAGGTGCATAGAAAGTTAGAAAGTCTGATCACAGCAGATAAACACCTGGAATGTGACGTGAAACTCCAGACTTCTGTTCTAATAACTAATAAACAGCCACATTATCTAATTTAAAATCTAGACTAGTATGTTTTCTTTAAGTTACATTGGGCCTTAAAAGGTAAATATTAGAATGCATTTTTACATATATCAAAGTCTCCTTTGATAACTGAGAATTTACAAAAAAAAAAGACACTACAAAACACATGTGAAAAAACGTCAGCAGGTGGCAGCATTGAACCAGTGCATGAAAAAACATAAAAGATCGTTTTTTATGTTCCATATGTGGGACCCGATATCTAAACCATCTTTTATTAAATAAATCATTAATTGTATTTGATTTATTATTATTTACATTTAAAATAATAAGACCTGTTTTGTCTTAGAATTATAATGAACCTCTGTTCTTACACACCTTTTTATTTGTAGTTTAACACAACATTACTCTTGGCAAGGTTGTTTTACATTTTTTTCTGGGGTGAATCGTTGAGTACTGCTTCCTCATATGTGTGAGAAGGAGGAAACTGATAAATGAAAGAGAAACTGGAGAGAGAACTTCAGTAGGCTGCAGTGAAAAATGAATGTGAAACAATTATCTCCATAACACTCCAGGTTAACAACCGAAACATTTACTATTTAAAAGTTTTAAAATAAATTCATCATTTGTTTCAGTTACACTGGAAGATAAAAAAAAAACTAAATCCTACATAAAGTTTAAAAACAGCGAGCGGGTGAAAACTCCAATGTTATTGATTAATGCTTTACAAACTACCTGTTAGTTCCCCTACTGAAACCCGGAGAAATCCCATTAAAATTAATTCAAATTAAATCATTTTTGCCTTTATACTTTATGTTTTATAGTTTTATTGTTTTTCTAGGAAGTTCTAATCACTAATAAAAGACTTCCTGGGGTAAAAATATGAGGTCTCTTTAAACCAATGGGCATAAGGCTGGATGATAACCAATTTTTATCTGAACGGGTGTTAAAACATCAAAAGGTTACTATTGGTGCACTGCAGAAGTATGGGCAGGTTGGGTTTAATAATCTTCATGATAACTATTAGACAAAATCTACATAAACAAAGGTTTAGGAAGCAAGCTATAATATAAAATATATTCTGTCACAAATGTAAACCTGTCAAGTTTTCCAAACTCTAGTCGGACTTTATAACGAGCAAACACTACCAATACGACAGGCATTACACATCAAAGAGGTGTATGTATGTGGAGTTTATTGTACGGTGGATTTTCCATGATGCTGAGGGATTGTTTCTCATTCAAACCTCCAGGAAACATTGCTAGAGTGCATGGCACCATGAACACTTTGAAATACCAAGATATTTTCAAATATAAACACATGAACTCGGACAGAAAACTAAGAGACTCTGAATTTGGAAAGATTTTGAAGAGAATGTCTTTCTCTTTATCCTCTCTCTACCTTTGTGAAAATGATAAAATACATTACAGAATATGAACAACAGTATGGCAACATGCAACGCAAATAAATTTTGCCGAATGTAGTTTTTTTTGTTAAATAATAATAAAAAAAAATCTAACATTTGAAGGCTGAGTAGTAAAAAATGATGTGGTAGTTAAAAACGCATTTACTTTATTGTTTATGCCCACATCTATTAAAAACGGCCAATGAATAAAGTGGTGATGAAGCAAAAATACCAAAACAATGAGAATCCCGTCATTATACATAACCAAGCAACTGTTTTCCAGACGCTTTTGTTCTATAAATCTATTTACATTAATCTCCAATAAACGTACATGGCTCCGTGTTTAATTAGCTGATATGGCTATTTGTGCTTTTTACGAGCTTCGAGTGAACGCAGCATGACTAGTGACGCAATGCATGGGCGTGTTGACATGGCTGTGTGCAGCAAAACCTTTCAGCCTTGTAAATACATATTTATCAGTAAACAGAGCAAGCCGGCGTTATTAGTTTACGACAGTATGGAGTTTTATTTGACTACAGTGTGAGCATTGCTGACAAGGAGCCGGTAAGTAGACACACCGCGGCAGAAGTTACATTTATGGCAGCTTGGCCATAGAGTAGTTAGCAAGCTAGCGTTAAACAGGCTTACAGCTATTTGCAGTCTTTTAAAGCTTATGAATCCACACGGAGTACAGCAGAGAAATGTACCATGTGAGTGTCAGTGTCTGTGGCTGACATAAATATGCCTTTGATTAAGAAATACGCAGTTTCTGTAGAGATATACATTCGCACATTGATTTTTTTTTTTTTTTACTGTTAAATAATGGCTCATACTGAGAGTTTTTAATAGCGACGTATTATGAAAGCTCCTTACTGGTTTACTAAACTGAAGGCCAACGTCAGCTGTTAAATTTAGACACGCGCCTGCACGCTATAAATGTCCATGTTTTTAGGTTATTTGATGAGAGCTTTGAATTTTCGTGCCTGTGACAGTGTGGGAAGTAAGGCGGGGGGTGTTGTCTCAGCCTGGCCTGAAGGCGGGGGGCAGTTACTGAGAGGGTCATACCTGTCAGGACTGGCCAGGTTTCATGCCTCTGCTGCCTTTGGGTGACATAAGGAAGTGCATCAGTTGTCACCTGAATGCAAGTTGGAAAAACACACAAAAATCCTGATTAAGAATGGTTTTCTGGACTCTACAGAGGCTTTCATCAGGTTTGGGGGGTAAAACTAACATTTTGGAAAGACTCTGGCCTGTGCAGCTGTCGTTTTTCTGATCGTGGTGATGGGGAATTGCTGTCTGCTGCTGCTTAGATGTTAAATGAACAAATATGTGGGGATGGAAATGCTTTAACGCCACAAACTTACAGTCCCATCACATTTGTATTAATTTTTTTAAGCTTAATATATGACTATTGTTTTAAAAATGCAAAGTTAATTCATTGAGACAACTAGAGCAATATTTTAGGCAGATATTTTACCTGTTAGTGTCGGCCTATAGATGAAATAAAAAATATAACCATCCATTCATCAGTTAATTACTATGTTATTTCTGGGTGTGTGAAATTCAAATACTGAATACTGAGCTCATTTTAGAGATGAATAATCTCGCAAAAAGGTGATAGTATTAGACAGAGGAGGCGTTTAGAGTCCATCCATGCAGTTTGGAAGCTGATTTTATTGCTTTTGTACTGTAAGCCTAGATTGTAAACTTTTTCTAAAAAGACAAAAATGAGATTTGATAAAAAATAATTGCTCACATCCATGAAAGATTTAATAGAAATTACAATTGATTAAATAAAATCTGAGCAAAATCTTTGTTTTTCCTTTTGCCAGTGAAAGTTTAGGCAACGTCCAACGAATGTATTTCTGAACATTCAACGTTCGACTTTCAGTCGATGTTCGGCCAGCGTGTATTGAACCGTCTCACACATTTCTACCTTAGAAGATAATTTCTCTTAGGAAAACAAAAGAACCAAATGTTCTTTCTCTCTGACATTAACACCCTGGCAGACACTCTGAAAGGTCTTTATTCCTTCCCCTTTTTAACTTTAATCCATTTTTCTTTTTATTCTTAAGTGATCTCTCATTTTTTTCCTGTCCTCCTATCTTTTGAATTTAAGCATCAAAAGCTAGGCTGTTTTTTAACTGGCAAGCTGATATAGAAAAAAAGACAAACAAAAGAAACATCAGTTTTTATATTACAACCTTGTGCTCATTTAATAAGTGAAGTGATACACAACTTACTGGCTTTTACTTGTTTTCCCCCAGTGAAAAAACATCCCTTTGTATTACGTATACAAATATAAACAGCATGAAAATCGTCAGGAAGGACACAGGCTTTGTGTAGGAGAGATAGATGTTTATGGATGCAAAATGTGTGAATCGGTACAAGATCAAATGCCAACGGCCTTAAGACGGCATCATGACCTACGGTGAAACAAGCTTATGGGCTGAACGGCCGTTCAGCAATGAAGAAGCCGTTAATCTAAAATCAAAACAGAAAAGCAGATTATAGTTCACTAATGTTAACAGGAACAAAGACCTGAATTTCTATATATAATAGAGATAATTGCAAACATAATGCAGATTAAATATGGCCGACACCAGTTTCCAGATTTTTCTGAGCTCTGAATCTTTGGATCTTTGGTCACTTTTAGATTTTTTTATGAGTTATGACAAATAAAAGAGAAACAAATGTTGTACAGAAGCTTCTATAGAGGTAGTGATATTAGAAGCATATCTACAATTTGAATTAATTAAAACCAAAACATGTACATCATAGTAAAAACTATTGGTTATTGTTTTGTTTCAACACTACATAGCTTTATATTTTAATGATTATTCATTTAGAAGTGATCAAACGAGTCCCAGCTAAAAGATAAAACACTCTGCATTTTCTTGTGGTAGACTTTACAGATACTGATGTTATTTCTTCCAAACCTGCATGTCTGTTTTGTGTTGACATTAAATTCAGGGAAGTATTTGCTCTACTAAAGTTTCAGCATTGTTACTAAAGAGACGCAACTTACAAGTGGTAGAGTTTTATAATACCTTGGAGTCGAAGGGACTGACTTAAGTAATGTAATCGAAAGTGGCTGTGATTATTTTTTTTTTTGCCTTCGGGTTAGAAGTGGCAGAAAGAGCTGCGGTCCTCAGTGTTTACAGATGCCGGTAAACATGGAGTGAAATGCTTATCAAGACGTTGTCGGTTTGGCCCAAAACATGTGGGCGAGATGGTATCTTTGCAAGGATTTCTTTTGCATGACTTATGCCCCTTGCCTGGTGCCCCTGTATTGTAACAAAGGCTTTCCTTACTCTCTATTTGCCTCCCAAATCAACAACGGACCTCAAGCAATCTCCTGACGACAGGCTCTTCCTGTAACGGACAGTTGATAGTGCAGCATGTCCCTTTCATGACTGAGGAAGCCGTCGTCTGATCTCGATGCTAATATTTGGTTCAGTCTGTTCTTCCTTTGACAGACTGGGGACCGGCGGGTTGGATGGGGGGGAGGGCAATCTGTTTTATCAGGGTCCTGTTTGTTGAATGCATCTTAACTATGAACTCCAGAATTTTTCAGTCATCAAACACATCAGCAAACAGCAATGTACTCAGACGCCCTTTGTTCCGAGTTTAGTAAAGCTGTCAGGGGTGAATGCTCTGATGCATAAGAGAGTCTAACCCAGAGATTGCTATCAACTTTGTTAAATAAAGTGCATTGAATTACTAACAAAACCGATAGATGCATCTATCCTCACTCTACTTTGAAAAGAGACCATTTCTCAGTTTTCGTTGCCTCTGGGCTTTTAGAGCTACATTCAGGTCATCTTTGGTCTTTTGTTGTTGAAGTCATTCTCCTTTGAAAGCACCTCTCAACATTTTAAACTTTAATTTATCAGCTATTTATGTATTTTTTTGTTTTTAGCAAGCCTTAGCTCTGGTTAGCTCTGGTCTCCATTGCTACTGACTGACATCTGTCTCTATTATTAATGATGAAGAGGAGCTGTGGGAATGAATGCCTCCCTTCATATGTTCCATGCCAACGTGTCTGTTGAACGGTCTGCAGCGGCTTTGTTTACCAGATCGGAGGGAGCCGTCATACACTTCATTATGAGCTTGTATCTTGACCCACTCCTAAGCACCCATTCATTCTTCTGGCTCTGCGTCTCCTGCTAATAGCAGCTGTATGTTCATGCATGTGTGGCAGGATCAACAGAACGCTGCTTCGCTTGTTTTTATTTTTTATTTTTTTATTTGTTGGATCCAATATCGTTGTCATCTCTTGCAGCTGTGGTTAGATTAAAGAAAATATTTCAAGGCTATCAGGACCTTGTGAAGCCTGCAGGCACAGAGGCTGCCTTAGAGGATCAGTGCCTGTGGAGAAAAGAAAAATACATTTTGAGCCTGGAAATGAGGATTGTGGCAGGTGTCCATTCATCAAATTTATCTCCAGCCACACCCCTTTTTTCTCTTAGTAAAAAAAGGAAAATATCCCAACCATGCCCCTGTAATACGCGCCCCTCCCCCCCGTCCCCTCTGTCTTCTGCTTGTCTGCTCATTGGCAGTAGGGCGAATAGTGTCCCCACAGGCTACGGGGTGGGGTGGGGGGAGGCTGTACATCTTTATTGAGGGCTTCTTGATGCACATGTGTTTGTACATATTGGCCCATAAAGGCAGTGTGCCTGCTTCACATGCTCACTACAGCATCCAAGGAAGCAAAGCCCACTGGCCCAGTCTTCTACGTAAGCAACGGGGGAACGTCAGGCGGAATGCAGCGCTCCGCTGGCCATCCTCCTCCTCCCACTCCTCCTCTACGGTGGTAATCCTTGCTGACACCACGCACAAAGGACTAAAGGCTGGATGCTTCCTTCAGCAGGCATGCTCTGTCCCTTCTTCTTCTTTCAGCTCTAATCCTGCACAGCTAACCTGCCTGGCTGTATGTTCGGATGTTGTTTAAATGGGACTTGCATCTGTATATCACATCCCTGGATTCCTGGCCTGCTCTTCTAATCCCCCCCCCCCCCTTCATATCTCCTCCTCCTCCTTGATCGGTTCATTCAGGGAGAGCATCACAGCAAGGCTATCACCTTAAGAGGCTTTTCTCTTTCTGCATTTGTATTTTTTTGTTTGTTTTTGTTGCTCTTAGAGTTGATGGGACTACAGGTGGCTAACATTTCCTTCTGCACCTGATGGGTTTATGTAGCTGAACATCAGGACTGCCTCTTTGCATCCTGTTTTTGTCGGTTTTCTCTGCTTCACATCTGTATGCCAACAGGTAAAGCAGCCAAACAAACACATGCTTTATTTATCAGGTGATGTTGTTGGAGTCTATCTATGCAAAACTGCTTTGTTTTCTATGTGGTGATTTTAAATTTGTACATTTTTTTTAGTCTCTATCTTTTCTTTACAAATGAGACTTTAACAGAGGGATTGACAGCAGTTGCAGCAGTAATACGTCCTTGAGAAAGGACTTGTTACTTTATTGCATGTTAGTAAATGTCAAAGATCTCTGCAGGTAGGAGGATGATGAGGAGCAAAGGAAGCACGTGTGCAGCTGGTGTCGGCCCATGGCCATGAGGCTACACACGTCGGTGCGGTTTGTAGTAAAACTAGATGATGTGCTAAGTAAGCAGTTTGCTGTTTGCGTTGTGTCGCCATTTGTGTAACAGAGCTGTGCTGATTAAATCAGGTGGGGTTAAAGCCTGTTTAGTCCCAGTCTGTACCTGATGGCACTGCATCAAAGTGGTCGGTGCGTGATGTCAGAATGGACCCTGCAGTTTGGTGTTTCATTGCGTGGGTTCTGATCCTGTCAGGAGGATTAAGATCACTTCAACATTTACATATTTTTTATGCAACAAGAAGGAATTTAAACATATTTTATTCTGATTTTTTGGGGTGACAGACCAACTCAAAGCAGTGTTTAATAATCAGTTCTTAATGCACGCATGGTTTTGATCCAATTTTACAAATAAAAACTTTTAAACCTATATTACTAGTTTGATTACTAGTTTAGGATCTTAACCTTAATTTTAAATAATTAAATGTTTCAATATTTTTACAGTTTTCTGAGGGTTTATTCCCGATTAGTGGATCATAAGAAGGACAAGTTGTTGTTTCATGTTTGGTTCTGGTTCTTTGTATGCAGGGTAGACTTGATCCAGAGGACCTAAGGGGGTCTGGTTGGTTGATCCACTGAGAGCAAGTCTGGAAAGTATTTTGGAGCAAAACCATTCTGTGATTTATTGACTAACAGAAGGATTTTAAAGTCCATTTTCTGAGATATAGAGAGTCAGTGGAAGGCCTTTAGAACCAGGGTAATGCGCTCTACGTTCTTAGTTTTAGTGAGGATGCGGGCAGCAGCATTCTGGATCCACTGCAGCTGTTTGATCGACATTAAGGCACACCTGCAAAGAAGCCATTGCAGTAATCAGATCTACAAAAGCATGAAATGCAAATTGTGTTTTTTTTTTTTGAGATCCTGTTCAGACTTTATTCCTTTAATCCTGGAGATGTTCATCATACTAGTTGATTTTGTTCCCGTCTTTATGTTCCTCTGAGGTTCAGATCAGGGACCAGATTTCAGGTCTTATCAGCAGCTTCTAACTGAAGTAACTGAAGTGTTGTGCTAACATTTAAACGCTCATCGTTTGGTTCAACAGTTCTTACTTCAGTTCTGTTTTGATTCATCTTGGTTAAAGGTTGGCACATTGCTTTCTTCCATTTACCCACCACTGGAATGGGTTCATTCATAGTCACCTGGTGAGAATCTAAAGCTGTGAGTCAGTTGCACGAAGGTAACTTATGTTGGGGTGCTTTTCTTCAACAGGAACAAGAAATCTTTTTAGAGCTACTCCTGAAATTTGAAGGTTACAGAAGAAGAATCCCACAAATAGAGATTAAATCTACGTTTTTTCATCTGCTTAAGAAATAAATTGCTTTAAGAATCATACGGCGCCTTATTTTCCACCATTTCTACAGACGCTAACAGAAAACCACAAACCCAGATGTAACAAATGGCAGCAAGCTGCTCGAATCTGAGCTGTGATAAATCTACGGCAGGCTGTAAAGGTCAGAATGCTTTATAATGAAAAATAATTAATTAACTCACTATACTGACAGGCCAATAGTTCACTGTGAACAGGTTCTCCACATTACCCGAGTAGCATGGTTTTTGTTTTCCCACCGTAAGGCATCAGGCCTGTCCAGTTTTTGTGCAACAAGCTGGAGACAAATGCGCCTGCCTCAACCTGCACACTCTTTATCACACCAATCTCTGCTATGTGATCCCAAACTTGCTCAAGTAGCTTTGGGTTACTAAAAATCCCAGCTTGTTTAGGTTAGAGGGGTTGGAAGCTAAAAACATTTGGTTCCCAAGTTTTTAAATAGGGGATTATTAAATCAGGAATTTGTTTTTGATTTTTTTTTTTCTTGCATGAATGGAAATATTAATGTGGAAGCAGCAGCATGTGACTCAGCGTTGACTTTTTAAAGGATGTTTTAACGTGTAGTCAAAGCCCAGACAGACTGTCTGGAAAGCTTGATGAAGTTATTTATAGTGGAGCCGTCCAATGATTGGCAATCAAACGAAAAATGATCAAAGTTCTCCCCAACTGACTCAACAATGGCCGTCATTACACATAGTAATGTATTTACCTACAACAAAGTCCCCTCATAGGATTAGTCGCTTCCTTTGTTTGCCTAGCTCAGCCAAGCTTTATGTTGTTTTCCTCTCACCTAGATAAGGTACCCTACTTGTACACTTCCTGAGTCACATCTGTCAGACAAAAAATAAATAAAATAAACTAGCAGAAGGGAAAACAGTATGTTCAAAAGCATGGATCAAAGTTCACAGCTAACCAAATACCAAGACGGTGCCAGAGAGGGTTCAGTCTCCTGTTTAGTTTGGGCCTCTGCTTCACAGAGCTGCTGGTTTCAGATGGTTGCTGCAGCCGATAGAAGCGGCGATTATAGCAGAAGCTTGTGGGAGAAGAAAGCGAGACCAAACTTCTGACATGTTCAAAAGTGGAATGAAGATCATGGGGAGTGAGTATCATAATCCGTGATACTAAGTTAATCTCATCAAATTTCTTTTAAGTGTCTGTAGGCGTTTTGGTTTTTTACTTTAAAAAAGACTCTTGAGATTATTTCTGAGTTTTAAATCTTTAGGCCTTAGAAGGCATGTTTTAAAGGAGTCATTGTTATATGAAAATGTTGATGTGTAGAACCTCATGACATTTGATGGTTGCTCAGTTACATATTATTGCTTTCATTTGTGCACCTAAAGCCTGTCTGTTGGATTCGGTTGCACTGGGAATGCAGAGAAGACAAGCCTAGATTGATTTAATGTTAAGAACTTAAGAGTTTTTTGCAGGCTTGCCCCCCTGGTTGAGAAATGTTAGTCCTCGTATCATTTACCCTGGATTCTTATTCATTTTTCTCCCTCCTGTTACCAGATTGTTCGACAGGTGCCCTTTTCTTTTTTCTAATTTCTCTTCTGCATCTGAACCCACAGCCAGCTCTTGTTGCTTTATACAGGAATTTTTGCAGTAAAAAAGTAAAAATTTCTTCTTTCGCTTTAAAAAACTCTCTTAACATCAAACCTATTTTAAATTAAAGCAAGATAACCTTTCTTTCATGAGTGGAATGAGCTTTTAATGGATTTGGCCTTTTGTGGAAATGACGACAGTTGTTACCTTTTTTTAGGCGTTACGAAAACTGGCTGTGATTTGTTACCATTTCACTTTACTTTGCAAATCATTTAAAAATATCGACATTGAAGGTTTTTTGTGTGTAAAAGACCACGTCACAGCAGCTCAGTGGGATCAAAGTCCTTTATACCAGTTTGTTTTTTAGCTGTTAAAAAAATTCACCTCATAGTATGAAGTGGATTGTTGTCCTGCTGCGTTACCCAAGTGCTCTTGAGTACAAACTAATAGCGGGGCATTCTCCTTGGTTCCCCATAGAGGGCAAAAGTCATGGTTGCCTGTCGTCCAGCAGCCCCAAAGCGGGTGTAGCTTAAACAAACATTGTAAGTTATAGTTAACCCATCATCTAAGGAGGAAAGTTGGGTTTCCAATGGGAAAAAGCCTGGTTTGGGCAACTTCATTTTACTAAATAAGATAATCGTTTAAAAAAAGTCATGGTTGTTTGGTTTAAAAAGAGTTGACTGTTGATCTGAAACACGTTTGATTAAAAAAAAAAAAAAAACTAACATAAAAGAAATCTTTAGGGGCTCAAAGACCTTCCATGGTACATAAGATATCTTTGGGTATAGAAATCAGTTTGATTCCTTTACAACAAATCTGTGTTTTGTCTTTCTTATCTTTTTATTAAAGTCTGTTTTATCCACTTTTCTAGGAATCCTATTCTTATGAGCCTTACTGAAGTTTTCAAACATTTATATTTGTATAGTTTTATGGATTCTAATGTCTTTCTACAGTATTGCAGCAGCTGAACAGTCTACTTTCGGTCTACTTTCATGGATTCATTTTATGATGTTGTTGGTATTCCACTGCAAAGCTTCATCTGGTTGTTCTTAGCTGCGCCCTTTTGATTTTACACTAAATAACCTTTTATTACATTTCAAAGAAATTACAGACAAGGTTTATACTACAAAATATTTTCTTTTGTAAAAACAAAATAAAAAAGGAATGGCTTTACATTTTGTTACATCGGACAAAATTGGAAATGTATTTTTATTAGGCTTTTATGTGCTAGATCAGCAATAGATGATGCAACAAGAGTTGAATTATTGTTAATTAAAATACTACGTTATTTATTCAAATAAATGATTCAAATCTCAAAATCTCAAATTCAAAACAACTTGTGCTAATGCGTGATGTTCCTTTGTCTTCATGACGCTTTGGCCACTAATGTTCTGTTTATTCATTAAAGCCAGTTGGTTAGATTGGGTTTTATTTATGGGTATCGCCGTAGAGGGGGAAGAATGTAAAGGCATGTAATATTTCTTTAGATTTGGATTTGTAAAAGGAGTAGGAACACTTTTAGAAGGTCCTGAAGGTTGTTTATGGATCTGTTTGTGTGGATCTTGATAAAATCCAATCAAGCTGTGTTTTATTTGATGTAAAGTTATGGATGAAAACCAGCCTTTGCAACATCAAACCCTTCTAGGATTTGCTAATTTGAAAAAGCCTAAAAGATTAGAGGTGTCTGAACAGTTTTTACATCCAAATCAAGTCCAGTATCACTGTTGTCTCCAACTAGAACTGAACTTAACAAACTTTATCATTTTCACCAAATAAAACAAACAAAAAAAAAAAATAAGAAGAAATTGAAGCTCTGTCTGTTCTTCAATTGGAGCTCCTGGAAAACTGGGTCAGTCCTGGTTTAAAGTACAGCAACCTTTGTAGATCAGTAGGTAACTTTACTTCAAAGACCCCAAAAATCAAATGTAGTGTTCCCCAAAGGTCCATCTCTGGGCCTCTTTTATTGATTATCTAGATACTTCCCCTAACTCAGATCTGAACAAACAATATAAGTTAAGATTACTATGCAGATGACACACAGCTGTACATTACCATGTCACCATGTGACTTCAAACCCCTTCAAGTGCCGGATAATTGCAGAGAAGAAAATCAACACATCAATAAGCTGTAGGTTTGTTGTTTTTTAACTGAATCAAGACTGAAGTAGTGGTTTTTGGACCAAAACAAGAGCGTTCCAAAGTTTGCACACAGCTAGAAAGTCTGTATTCTATCACCTAAAGAACATCTCCAAGATTAAATGACTAATGTCTCAGCAGGACCTTGAAAAACTAATTCATGTATTCGTCTTTAGAAGAATCGATTACTGTAACTGTGCTCCACTGTCTCCTTGTATCTCAGAGAACAGACTTTAAAATACTTTGTTTTGTTCATAAATCACTAATTGGCTTAATACCAAATCAAATTACAGATTGGTTTTTTTGATGTGTCTTCGACCCAGAGCTCTAAGCTCTCCTGGTTCAAATCAAATCTGCAAATACAGAACCAGAAACATACAAGTAGAAGCAGGTTTTAGTTTCTATGCTCCACTAATATATAACATTTCTACAGATGCTTTCAATCAAGATTAAAAACTTATTTGTTTAGAGTGGCCTTGACTTACTTTCTTAACATTAATAAAGCTTTCAGTCTAACTGATTGTTATTTTTATTTTTTATATATAACGGTTATGATTATTTAAATTATTCGTTGTTATTCTCTTTGATTAATAGCGTTGCTTTTATACGACTACAACCTACTTCTCTTTTTGTCCTCATGTATTGCACATTGAATTGTCTTGCCACTGAAATGTGTTTTGTAAATAAACTTTCCTTGCCTCACAGGTGTTATTTAATTGTCCAGGCTAAGCAGTTAATGTTAATATGTTTTTTATGCAAAGCATGTTGTTGCCTGGGGGAGTCAATGAAATTTTCAGTCCCAGCATTAGTACTTTCCAGCATCATTTTATAGGAAGTGGGTCATTCCTGCAGAGCTTCTTCTGTTATTTTTTCGTTTTGTTTTTAAATCATTTACAGTCGATGTGCTGTTGTTCCCTTTGCCAGCTGTGAGGTGAAGCACATTACACTATATAGAGGAAGAAAATGTTATTTTCTGCAGCTCATATTTCAGTTCTGAATAGGTTTATGTTTATTTTTATAATAGCGTATTTGCATTGAAGCTAAAAGTCATTTTTTTTTTTTGCTTTTATTCTTCTTACGATGCTGGTAGAACGTGGCCTGGCAGACCGGCCCTCGGCAGTGTGTGTGACGGAAGCCAGCCCATCTGTTATTGCAGGCAGAGAGCTGTGATCCCGTATGTGCTAACCCTCTGTTGCAGATTGGCAGTGACATTTCATCAGCACAGGTGGCCTAGTCATGACACGCTCTTGAGAAATCAAAGTCAAGGAATGCACAGTAGAGGGCTGACCCCTGGAACAACTAACCAGCCACTGTAGCTTCACCTGTTGGGTCAAAATACAACAAAGGCATTAAGATACTGTAGCTAAATCCCTAAAATCTAATATGCCATTTTGTTCATTTTATTTTCTACTTAACGAGTAACATTACTTGGAAATCAGTTATATACATTTAGATTGCCAGCTATTCTTTTTAACCGTCAGCACAGGCCTTAATACTGTAATACGCTTTGAAGTTAGACGAACGGGTTCAAAAGTTTCAGCTCCACATGAGACCCTCAGTGTCAAAGTTCATTTAATGCCGTCTGGTGAACTTAAACCACTTTTAAAATTTAATCACTAAACTGCATATTTGTTACTGATATGCATTTTGCGTTGCTACATGAAGGAAAGGCGCAGGAAAAGCGCTTTATAAATAAATGAATAAAATAAATAAAGTTTGATCTGCAACATAATTTTGCCCTGCTAAAACTGAATTACAGAAATCTCTACTGCTGTGTTTAGTACTCAGAATGATGCTAGAGAAATCTTAAATCAAAATTCATACCAGTTATAATAACATTATAGATATGTTTAACGGTAATTCTGGATCGTTAAACGTACTTATGCTAGAATTGCGCTGCTTAAAGGTGGCTGGTAGCTCTGCTAGCTTGAATCTGATATTCTTTTTAGAGAACTTTAGTTCCTCTGTTTTTTGGATCGGAGTTTAATTTTTCTGATGTTTTTCGTCTCTGTTGTTGAGTGCTATGAAAGTGGAGGGATTTTCACAGATACTTTGTCCTTTCTGGATACTTGTTATGCGTAACCGTAACA
The DNA here is from genome assembly GCA_034780135.1 of Jordanella pulchra. NCBI lineage: Eukaryota > Metazoa > Chordata > Actinopteri > Cyprinodontiformes > Cyprinodontidae > Jordanella > Jordanella pulchra. Next base: position 10,819 of record JAUZNJ010028722.1, on the reverse strand, counting down.
AGTAGATTTTTTTATTTTTTTTTACACCCGAGAGTAGAAATGAACATCTCTAAAGTTGAAATAATACATCAACTTTTTACACAAGTACCAGATTAGTTAAAAAGGAGGCGCCGGGGATGCATAGCAGAAAGAAAGAGAAGAGAGAGAAAAAAGAAATTTAAACCATTTCTTCCATCAATTATTATGGGCAAAGTGAAATCTTTAGGAAACAAACTGGAAGAACTCAAAGCTCTAGTAAGGACTCAACACGGCTGCAGGATCACATCTTGGGCTCCTGCATCTCTCTGCCAGGCTTTCTGACCATACGAGCAGACAGAGATTTCTCAAAAGAGGAACTCCTCTGGAACGCGTGGAGAGACTCTTTTACAAAGGTCAACTATTCATGAAGTAAAGATTCTTGACAACCTCTTCAAAAGATTTTTTTAGCAACAACAGAGTGTCTTCAGTATGGGGCGTCTCCTGGTACAGAAGATCCTTTCTGCCTACAGCTATCAACACCTATAACAACTGGTTAAGAGAAAGCAAAAATATATGAGTTACTATAACATTTAATCTTCCTTTGGGATAAAGTATTTTTTCACGTTTGAATTTAATTGAATTGTACTCTTTAAATGTTAAATCAGATTGCCATATAGTCCATGCTCCTACATATCATGACTTTTCTTTTTTCTGGTGATCAAATGTATGGTTTTAATTGTTTCTCTTTCATGTAGCTTGTAATAAAAAAAAAAACCTCACCCAAAAACAACGATGAATGATGCTTCAAGAGATTTTTTTGACATTTGACTTCAAAATTTTGGTTTAGGTATAAGTCCTGTTACTTAAGGGTCAGAACAACGCAGACTGGTGAGAAGAATCTGTAATAGCACCTCTTTCTGATAATATGATGGGGTCACAGAATATGGTGTGACACCGGACATTTTATCACCTGAAAAAAGGACAAGCGATGATGATGTATTTGGAAAGGTCAGAGCACTGGGGCCATGGTTTATTTCATCTGATGGGCAACATGAGGCAGGCGCTGTGACACAGGAGGCCTCCAGGCTGCAGCCATACCTGTCTAAGCTGGTTGCCTCCAAAAAATAACTATACATATAGATTTTTACATACAGATCAGAACATTTGCAAGGTGTACACCTTAGGCTTGCACAAGTACACTAATTTAATTATTCTGAGTAGAGTTATCTGATTAGTGGCAATAAGATCTTTTAGGGAACCAGCCTTTAGAGCTCATTAACTTGCAGGGAACATTTGTTGTTTCCTAAAGTGGTCTTTTGATTTGATTATTGCGTTTATAACACAATCTTATACTATTAAACATGAAATACCTAATATTCGACCTGATAATTATTAAGCTATCCAGTAACACTGAATGCATTAGTTGTAAGAGCAACCTTCCACATGGTGCGAGCTGCCTGCACTTGTTGCCAAAAGGTCAGCCAATGAGGTCACATTGATATGCCCCTATTGATCTCCTCCTATCACTTTAAGGTGGGAACTCATCTTCAATGATTAAAGTATTCAAGCAAGATTTTCATCTAACAGTTAAAGTATTTATGGTGCATATTAAGACCAAGTTGGTCAGAACTGAGCTTGGTTTACTTAAAGTCGCATTGAAATGAAGGTTACATTTTACAGTGCAGCTTAATGACAGTCAGATCAAAACTGATGATGATTTATTTTAATCTAGTTTCTACAATAAACACTTGATACCTCATTTAAAATTGAAAAATTTTACTGTTTGGTGTAATTATGTAGATGATCCAGATACGTTTCTCAGTTACTATAAAAAAAAAGGTTTTAAAATGGTAAAGTTTCATAATCCCATTAAAATAAACTTTCTAGTTTCTGTTTTGGTTTCTAAACATAGAGCTCTTCTTTATTTTATTGCAATAAGGTTTCATGCAGTAGCCTGACTGATCAGTGGCTTCGTTAATGATGGAAGTTTTGGTTTTCCTGGAGGTTGATTCATCAAAAAAAAAAAAAAAACCCTCATCTTTCTTCATCTTTCCACTATGCTGAGGTTTTCCCTGCATTGTGCATTTGTGAATTTCAATCATATGAAAGGAAGAAGTTATAGTTCAGCTCTAAATGATTCAAAGCATTGGAGAATTTAGATATTTAGGTTGTTTTTTTTTCAGCTGAGGAATATTTCTTTCATAGGTGATAAGAAAGGCATCTCTTAAAACCAAACAAGATATAATGAAACATTAATTTTGGATTAAAATTATTTGGATTATTTGCATTTTATAAAATAATACACCCTTCTTATTGATTCTTACAATCAATCTCTGCCCAGATATGTCTCCACTGATATTTTGATGGTTTGTCTTTGGTTATGAGCTCCATAACCTTTGAGTTTGGAAGGCCTACTTACCATCACCCCAGTCTGTAGCTCCCTCTGCATATTCGTTTTGACCTTGAAGGATGGTTTATTTGATAAACAACTAAAAAACATTTATAGTACTTCAGGTAAAAAACGTGTTGGAACAAACTGGATCTGTCTAAGGACCTTGTTGAGTGGGCAGAGTCATCCATAAAATATCATTTACTGTGTTTATCTTTCAGTAATTGACTATTTTGTAATTATTAGCCCAGGTTAGCACTGTTTCAACACACTGATGGGCCTGAAGAGTGTGTGATGTTTGAGGCATTGGATGCGTTTCTGGTTTTTAAAGGGAGTTTTGAGGTAGGGTTTAGCCAAAAATATATCCCTTTTCCTTTTTACTTTTGTACAGCAATGTTGATAGAATTATCAGTTAAAGGATCTCACAAGAAGAATCCTGTAAACTGCCTCCATGAGAGACAAATCCTCTGTCTGTATTCTGTAAGCTCCGATGACAGGATTTTTTTGTGCACAACTCGGCTAAGCTGTCATTTTGGACATAAAACAATGTCTAAGCAGCTTACTTTCTCTTTAAACCCCCCCATCCCGTATGTTTTCAAGGGTAAGCTGAGGCAGATTAAAGCTGAACCGAGCTTTTAATCTTAATGAAAATGTTGTATGTGTAATCTTAGAAGCTTTTAGACATCTGTCCGTCTTTTTATTGTTGTTGTATTAGCTTAGCCTTTATGCTAAGTTCAAAAATATATAGTTTAACCAGAGTTTTTTTTTGTTAATTTAAAGCAAAAAAAAAAAACTTGTTGAAAAGATTGCGCCCCAGAAAAAAAGCCAAAACATTAAAAGTGTGCACAAAAGTTGGAGTAAGACCCATTTATAGTTTTCCAAACGTGTTAATCTCACCAAAGCAAAACTTGCCACGACAAACTGAATTGTTTTTCCGTTTCTGTAAACACATTTAATTGAATACATTTAATTGCCCTCTCTGTGTTAAGCTACTTTGTACTAGAAAAGCTAAAGACAGTGTAATTTCCCCTCCATGCCACTTGTAGGCACTGTGTAGAGACATGCGCATACTTTTTAAGACTTGAAACTTCTACTGGTTGCCGTTATACTGCACATTTCCCAGTGCTTGATCATACAGGCAGATCCTGCTTTCTCTTTGCACATGACACCGGAGACCGGGATGTTTTTTAATCCTTCCTTCCTGGACCAGGTTTTTATAATCATACAGTTTAGAAGAAACAATGGGATAAACAGACAGTTGAAATGCTAAGGAAGGACTTTTTCAGTTTTAACCCAAGAAATGATGCCATGTGTATAGTGCAAATGCAATCATGCTTGTTTAGCTATTAGCAGTTACTATCACCAGGTTTGTTTTTCATTATAGATGTTCTCGTGTTCCATTATCTTTCTACACAGCAGCAACAATAATCATATCACGTATGTCCAATCCTGCACTATGAACATGCACTATTCGGGAGGTTTCTGCACCTCTACCATCACTTTTAGCATTGCTATATAGAAGGAATCATCATAATCAATGATAGCATATCAACAGTAGATGATTAAGGTCATTCCTTTGGTCTCCTTGGTATTAGTGTGAACTCCCGGGCTAAGCAGTGCACACAGCTTACTTATGGAAGAAGAAGTTGACTAGACTCCACAAAGACCATCCATGTTCGGGCTGATTTTTGACATTAACTGTAGGTTCAGTGTTGATCTTGTTAAAATGGACCTTGCAATTCATTTTCAACACAAAGGTTGTCCCGTCAGAAATTGCATTACCGATAGTTTACATTGGTATTCTGTCCTGGCATTTAGAAATAATGCAGTTTATTTTCTTACACTTTGTACAGAATAAGCTTAATTTTTTTTTCTTTTATGCAGAGTTACTTATAATCGCGGTAACATCAATTAGCCACCAAGGCTGCTGTTGGTTATAGATCCTGCTATTTCTTTCTTTATTTTTTTTACCATATTTTGCTTTTATGTTCTCTGATTTTGTACACATAATACAACGTATAAGTGCATGAATAAATGTTTCAAAACATCATATGAGATTAATGAGTTAAATTAGATTATCACATTCGTCAGCAAAAGTTTGTTTCTGTACTGCTGACTCAAGCTTCCATATCCTGTAAATGCTGCTTCCTTTTACTATTATTTTCTGTCTCTAGCACTTAGCGCTCTTCTGCATTCATTTGGGACCAACAGTACAGTTTGTCTTAGGTTTGAAAAAAGAGTGCTTGGATCTCCTTTGTTGTGACAAACCTCAGGCTCCTTTTTTCAGTTCAAGATGTTAAGAGAGCAAAGGTTTACACAGAATTACATCATATCAGACTAAACCTTTCCTATTTTTGATTGTTCAGAATGACTAAAAAAGTTTCTGTTTGTTAAATCCTACTTACAATTCTTTATTTCTCTTGCTTTTCGTATGATTAAACTACTTCTTTATGACCTGATTAAAACAGTGCTGAAAATCTTTGCAGGAAGTTTGACACGAGAAAAAACAACTATAACAAGAAAAAAAAGAAGATCATATAAATTGGTCAAAAATGTATTCTTGCATGGAAGATGTTTTCCATGTTACTGTTGTTGCAATGTCACTAATTGAACTAGATATTTCCCCTTTGAGCTGATTGATCAGCCTGCCTCTGGCTTAGGTGTTTTCTACTCTATTTAGACACATTGTTTGTCTTTGATGTGTGATAAGCTATTGACACAATGTAACCAAAATGGGTTTTTGCCCTTATGATATTAGTTAAGACCCTCTGATTGCTGGTTATCCAGATTTTTTGTCTGAAATTTGGTCAATTGTGGGAATGGTGGAATTGAGTCAGGTTTGCTGGTTCCTTATTCACAGAACCTTCCAGAACAATAGGATGAATAGATGTTCCCACAGTGTTTATACTTGCATATATCTGAACAGATGGATGTGGCTCTTAATCAGGTTCTACAGGTGTTCCTGCAATGTCACAAAAGTGAACAAGGGGTCGAGCTATATAGCCAGTCTTACTTCGTAACTCATCAGCTGAGCCTGCTGACATTGTTTTAAGATTTGATCCTCTGTTTATTTAATAACTTCATGAATAATTTTGGTATTTCTAACTGACCTGAAACAGAAAAGTGAATCCTGATTTATTCTCCCTGAGAAAGGAATAGGTGATGTGATCTTATTCAAGTTTCTTTAGATATATGGTTTTAATTTAGTATTAGCAAAAAATAAAATGTTGGGAGGGGGGGATGTTTCTTCTGGATTTTGTTTTCTTGCTCTGAGTGTCATTGGGGGTTTGTCTTAAAGTGTTCACAAATGCGTTTTGTCTTCTTTCTTTCGTTTTTTTGTTGCCTTCATTTTGCAATTTCCACCCAGTGTTGCTTATTTAGCTGTAAGTTTGGTATAAAATGGGGTGAATAGCACTTGTGGATCCTGTTTAGGATGTCAGTACAAATGTGTCTGTGTGTGCTTGCAGCAGGTCAGGTCTTGATTAGCGCAGCAGGATGTAGCAGTCAAGTCCAGCTGCTCTCTGCAGAAGTATGCCATGACACATAGCGAGGCCTCCAGTGAGTGATCCGCCAGTCAACAGAACTCTGCTACTAAATTAATGAGACATATGGCATGTTGTGTGTTTAGTCCCTCAGCAGTCGCTTACGGTTGTGCGTAGGCTGTGCAAAAGTGCTCAAAGGTTGGAGGATTAGCTTGTTTAAAAGTAGTGGTGTGGATCTATACAGCATCCTGTTTGATAGATGCTAAATGCGAGGCATACGAAGTCGATTTTATTTCACTTTTCTCTTAATTCCTTTTTGCACTTACATTCCAGTTCTAACAGGTTTCTTGTGCTTCTGCATTCGTCTCTCTTATAGTCACCCCTGATCTGTTTCCTGAAACAACACTGGTACCGTCGGTCCCAGCGATACCCTCTGCACGATCCGCCTCCGCCTCTCACAAGGCCCGGAGGCGCAGCAGCGGAGGGGACTGTGCTGTCAGGCCTCGGCCTTTGCCCTCAGCCTGCAGGCCGGGTACTAAAAGAGGCAGAATGGAAGTGGGCATGCGAGTGGTCCGCGGCCTGGACTGGAAGTGGGGAAACCAAGACGACGGCGAGGGACACGTGGGCACCGTGGTGGAGATCGGTCGGCAGGGCAGCACGACGACTCCAGACAAGACGGTGGTAGTTCAGTGGGACAGCGGCACACGAACCAACTACCGTACAGGATATCAGGGTGCCTACGACCTGTTGCTGTATGACAATGCTCAGATTGGTAAGCACTGAAGATCAGGAAGTAATGAAATGTAAACTTCTGATCAAAATATTGCCAGATTTTACCTATGATGCGTTGCATCCAAGGCAATTTTTGTGAGGCTCGCGGCATTTTAAACTTTAAACAGTGTAGGTACTTACCTTTGCTCTAAGACTTCCAAAATGCTGCCAGCTTTTCTAAATCCAACCTGTTTAACAACACAAATAAAACCAACCTACCAAGCTGTGCTGTTTAGGATTATTCTAAAAGGTTGGTTATCTATTGACAGTACTGCTCTCTCTCACTCTCTTGCAGCATAACTAAACTGCAAATAAATCTCTAAATGTAAAAATAAAACCTCTACAGTTTTCTTCTCTTTTCTTTCCTTTGAATTATTTTTAGCACCTTACTAACTGGAATAAACATTGACTTCCCTCAGTAAAAGCGACCACATCAAATAGTGCTATGTGGTGACCCGGTACCGTAAAATGATGCCTTCACTGTTTGTCCGATTTTTAACTCTCTGTCTTCAGTTCAGGTCATTTAGAGGTTAGACAGTTATGTTCTTCAAACTATTACTGTGCATCATAATTAAGTTTTTATTTTCCTTCATTGAGCACATTTTCCAACTAAAATATAAAAAAGTCATTTTGCTCTGTTATCTATTTACTGTGATGATCACAGTGTTTTTGTTTAGTCCGACTTATTCCTACTTATTAGTCATCGTCTCGGCTCTCAAAGCCTTTGTAAAAACCCATTTTGATGGCTCTTGTCATCACCCATCCAGTGTTTTAGGGACACCCCCCCCCCACACACACACACACACACTACAACAAGAGTCATTAGCATTTTGCTCCATTTAAAACAACATATTTCATCTCATTGAGTTAATTGAAAGACTTAAAAGAGGTCATGCTGATGCTGTAATATTTTGTCAAGCTTTTGGAACTATTTTTTCTTCATTACCTCTGGCATTATTTATTGTTATAATTGACATATTGAGTGTAATTGATTTTTTACATTTTTTTTTTTGTGATTCGTGGCATTTTATTTATACATTGTTACATATCAAAAATAAAGCTTTAATACTTTGAAAAAGAAACAAAAAAACCCCAGAAATGTCAGAATACTTCTTCTGTTTGCAGGGGTTCGTCATTCCAATATTATCTGCGATAGCTGCAAGAAGCACGGCATCATGGGAATGCGATGGAAGTGCAAAGTGTGCTTCGACTACGACCTGTGCACCCAGTGTTACATGAACAACAAACACGACCTCAGTCATCCGTTCGAGCGTTATGAGACGGCCCATTCCCAGCCGTGAGTACTTCACTGCCCCTCCCCTTCTAAACTTTAGATTACATCGATGCCCAATGGAAAGTGTGAACCTTCAGCTCAGAGAAGGATGTTTTTTTTATATGAGTATTTTGAAAACTTGATGGAAACGGCAAGATTCAAATAAATTAACTTAATTTCTTAAAATACAGTTGATATTTTATTGGTTAGAAAAAACGAATAAATGTGATAAAGGTGAGATGGAAACACATTGATCAAATAAGTTCTGATGTAGTACTGTCTGTTTTTTCTGCTGCAACATATTCCTTTTTATTGCTTGGTCCATTACTGGTCCATGATCACCGTTAGCTTGCTAACTCCATTTCCTGTTTCTTACAGTGAAGCGTAACCTAAACGCGTAACCACATCACGCTTTGCGTCAGCGTCTTAGTGGCATTCTCTTCTTTTTTAACATTTTAAAGGCTTGCTTAAAATTTGCATGAATTGGAGGGACTGTCGACTGCATTTTATTTTCTGTAATTCAAAAATCTGAAAATATTTAAGCTGATTAGACCTAAACCTGATTACCTTAAACAAAGATTTAGAAAATGTTTACTCTTTCTTTAACAAATATAAAAGATCACTCAAAACTAGAGAAAGCTACATGACTAAACAAACTGATTAACTAATCACTGATTACTGATTAATCAAACTATTGTTGCCTGTAAAATATGTAACTAATTAGTCACTAGTTATTAGTAACTAGTTTAGGACTTATTCATTTTTTAATACAAATAATGTAGCTCTGAGTATTGGCTGATACCAACATTGAACCAAATCGTTACGAACATTCATTATTCATAGAACAGAGCAGAAAACAACAGTCAACAGCTTCATCTATGAAAGCAATTGAACCATTTAGGTTTTGTAATCTTAAACAGAAGCAGAGTGGTTTCAAATAGCATGATAGTAATCAAGATTTTAGAAACTGGCCGATATGTTCCAATATTTTTGATTAGGCTAATATCGGACCGATATTCGATATCCGTATGGGATCAAGTTATCCCTAAATATGATCTTTATACAGATAAAATTCGGGGATTGAATTTATACAAGAACTGTTTGAATATTAGTGATTTTTACCCCTATTAACCTCGAAACCAGACAGTCACGCATTCAGACCTGCAGGTGATAACGATGCGCCTTGTGCTAATTTTGTCTTTATCACAACAAGTTCATTGGATTTTGTGTTAACCCATCGTTTGGTTTCTTATCTGCCTTCTTCAGCTTTTGGATTTAGATTTTTTTCTAAATAGTCGAAAGATTATCCTCTCATCTAATTAAGCTGTTTGTAAAATATTAATTAAATTTATTTAAAACTGGCTGGCATCACAGAACACACTGCTCCTACAATATATCTCTCCCAAAGGTAATTATTTTAAGTGCGCATAGTAAAGATTCTTAATGAGGAACACAATATATGCTATATAATATCAGTAATGAAACATGCTTTAGTAATGTTACACTGTCTCTGAGACTGTAGGAGTTACGTTAGTTTAAGGATGATGAGTTATAAATAACCTTATGAGAGTGTGGAGAACTGCAGCTGCAAAAAGTACTAATGCTAACATACGAGCCTTATTTTTAGAAAAGCAGTAATATTCAGAAAAGATCATATAAATTTTATTTTTAATGCATGAATATTGTTCTCTATTGTTTAATGTGGATCCATTACAATGTATTTTACAATATTTTCTTCAATCTTGTTTGATATTTTTAAAAAATTGGTGCCTTTAGGTGTTAAAAAAAGAAAAAGGAGCATTGCTAGGATCATTTCTTATTAAAACAATGGAGAATAATTATATTAAAAGGTAGAAATTTTGAATCCTGCATTTGTTGTTGTCTTAAAAACTGCATTAGTAATGCAGAAAAAGCATATATCTCCTGATTAACAATCCTGATAGTTAAATAATGATGTAGGAAATTATATTTATTAGTTATATTTCAGCGGCTCATACTCTGAAATATTTTTGTTCTTTGGCAGTTTTGACGAACCACATGTGGCCTAGATTTGTCTAAATGTTTAATGGTCTGACTGCAAGTGTCCTGTGAACCCAGATTTACTCGAGTGAGTTGTCCCTTTAGAATCCTCTCTTCTGCATCAGTTCACAGTAACGCTCCAAACGGCTTGCGGCGCTGTCTGAATGTCAGCTGGATGGCCTGTTCTCATTTAACCGGGGTGATATGTGTGACCCAGATTTCTTCTAGAGTTTAGGCTGGTCCAGGTCCAGCACTGGAGCCTGCTGCCTAATGAATGCTGCAAATAGGTGTAGGGTTCATGACTCACCGCTCCTTTCAATGTGACCCGAGTCATCGGCTTTTGTTGTTTTTCCCTTTTTTAGTTTGTTTTTGCCCCTCAAGTGGTTGGAAAATAGTCAGAGCTCAGCTGTGATGAGCCAGGAAGTAAACACTAAATAACTAACTAGAGCAGCCCTGTCACTGCTATTTATAAAATAGAAATTCAAAATAGAAACTGTTCTGAGGGCTTTTTGAAAGAAAAATATTTGCAGTCTGTATATGTTTCTGCACAGCTCTGCTATTTCTCTTTTATCGTTGTTTCTTTTTAGTCTGGGGGGGCGTTTTGCATCTAAAAACTGAAGATTCAAAGCATTTTGTACATCTATAAGGAACTTTAATTGCCATCAGATGCAGGAGTTTGCCCTGCAATTAAAGGGTTGTTGGTTGAAGCCCCGGCTTTGGCTCTCAGTGTTGTTGTTGTTGTGTCCTTGGGCAAGAAACTTCATCCAATTTGCCTGCTGATGGTGGTCAGAGGGCCCGGTGACACCTGTGTACCACAACCTCGCTCTATAAGTACAGGCCATTTACCATCAATACAGTGGGGAAAATAAGTATTTAGTCAGTCACCAATTGTGCAAGTTCTCCCACTTAAAAAGATGAGAGAGGCCT
>JAUZNJ010028721.1:0-15882 GCA_034780135.1 Jordanella pulchra | reverse complement strand
CTAACCAGGCAACAGACCTGAGAGGCAGGCGGTGGAGTCCATCCATTTCAGCAGCTGTCCCACACTCAGCTCCTGCTGATGGTTACAGTGGCAGGGCATGACTATCTGACTCATCTTCACCTCCGTAGGGTTGACCCAACGCTCTTCATCTTCCTCCTCCTCCTCCTCTTCTTCTTCCATTCGATCCGACAACCTGGAGGTCATGCTCAAAGATAAAGGACATGATTACAATAAGCAGCTCTTAGATCCGTGTGGAGGGAAGTTTGTTTCACTATTGTTGAAAGCAAAAAGCTAATTTTGTAAAATGAAATTTGAGGGGAAAAAATGCAATCCAGGAATGAAACTTTGAAAAGGTTAATTTAAAAAAATCGTTTTGAGAGTAACTTTGCATTTCATTTTAATTTTTTGGATATTATTTTCTCTTTTTTTGTGTGAAATTGTTTTTACATATTGTCTTCTTTTCATATTGTGTTTTCCAGATCAGATTCTCTTAACTTCAAGCCCAATATTCAATAGCTCACTCTTGACCAATCAAAGTGCTGTTGCTAGCATCCAGTGGACCAATAGAAATGCTCAGAGGAAGGCCCGCCCCCAGAAGTAAAGAGAATATGATTAACGCAATTTGAAAATGATGTATTTTTTTAAAATAATTCAATCAAAAAAACAGAAATAAAAAAATAAATTAAAACAATAAGTTTGAATAAACTATATTTTAAAATATTAAATCTGTAACAAAAGAAAGAAAAACAAAGTAAAAAAACATAGAATGTGAAAAACAATCTAAGCAGCACCAGTTACTCCTAAAAACTTTTTGGATCGAGTTGTTTTTTATCTCTTACTTTATTTACGTTTTTTATTTTAACAATAATGGAATAAAATTCACTCCATATCATTCATCTCCTCTGGCTTCCTTTTAAAATAGTTTCTTAAGTTGGAGGATTGTTTTCATTCAGCAGGAGATTCTTCCTCAATAACTTTAACAGTTGTCACATCCTTTGGACCAGTTCAGAACATTTGTGGTTCTGATATCAGAACTTTCTCCTCTCTCTCCGTTCAGCTCCAGCTGACTGGACAGAGTTTATAAACAGAACCTCCAGTGACTTTCTGCAGAACAGAGACACGGAAAAACACCCAGTTCCAGATGAGCAGGAATGAAAGACGATCCGGACCCACATTGTTGGACCCGAACCTCCCAGCTTCCAACTTTACAGCTCATTAAAAACGTCTGACTATTTCATTAGAGATCTTGATCACAAAGTTTGAACATGTTTGGATTTACGTACCTGACAGCGGCTGAAGTGAAACAAAATGACAAAGTTGAGTTTTCCTGCGAGCCTTTCAAAATAAAACCCGTCTACCTGCGCTTACTGCAGAGTTTCATGGATTTCATCCAGACTACGATTAGTTAGGATCCCGTTGTTTATAAGAAATGTTTATAGCTTTATAAGATCTGAATAATTTGATCCGTGAAGACAAAAAAAGAAACACCTGACTTCTGCATCGTTTGTAAATCTTCATTAGTTTCACGCAGCTGCAGAGGAAAGTTAAACTTTGAGGTGAGATTTTCTTGTTTGGATGTGGATGCAGATCCTCTGTGGACTTTATTCCTTTAACCTTTCGACAGAGAGGCGGCAGGGGCGTGGGTGCCCTGCTGCTGTCAGAGAACTTCTACAGGAAAACACTCACTGCATGATGCCGTTTGACTTCTCGCACAACACGACTTCCCTTATTGGTTATTATGGCGAACTAAACGTTTGACAAGTCAGAGGATAATACGAAAAAAATCATCCTGTTGCAATTTAAAATGGTGGAGAGCAAAGTTGTATTGAGGCCCCAAGAGGAATAACATTTAGGAGCCCCACCTTCAGTTACTTTATTCTGAAGCACTACAAGTATACTTATTTTATATTAAAACTAAGGCAGTTTACTTGACATTTAATTTCCTATAAATTACATTGTATACATTTAAGAACAGTAGAGTGTACTTATCCTAAAAAAGTACATATATAACAAGTAAACTAATACTGTGTTTTAAACTTAAATAGTGATGCTTATTTGTCCTCAATATATTTCCACATGTTTTTACCACAAACTACTGATACAATAATGTGATCTTTTTACTGTTGCTCAATAATGAATGCCGGCTGCTTGATGAACCTAACATGAGTTCCCTACCTTGATCAAGAGTCCAAGGCTCAGTCTGACTCTTAAAGCTGCAGTGTGTAACAGTTACAGAGCTTTACTCACAGAAACATAATATACATGTTATTTGTTATCAGCTATGAACTGAAAGTCTCGATCTTTATGTTCGTCTTACCTTGGAAGCTGAGTTTTATAATTACATAGGAGAGGTTATCGCAGTTGTGGAGTCAGACATCTTTATGTTACGGCAGCTCAGAGCTGACAAACTAGTGATTGTAGAGATCACCATCATGTTTGAATATGAGTGCAGCAAGTTAGAACCATGTGAAATCCATTGCAAGTCTTTTTCTTGAAGGCCGTTCTTTCAATTTTGCTGTGGGTCATTAATGTGTATCTGTGGTGTAATGATGTCCATAAGGCTGAGGGTTGTTCAGATTTACCAAAGCAGTCTGTAGCTCCTTTGTGTAGTGCCAGGGAAAGGCAATAACGCAACCAGAGAAAGTTCAGTAAGAGGAAGTTTTCTCAACTCAGTCACAGTTGATCTCAGTCATTTAACTGCTTGAAGGGGTTTATCAGCTGATTTTGAGTGAATCGCTGCAAAACCTCCTGCAGCTCCTTTGCACTCACTCAGCTTACGAACCTTTGGCTGTAATTTCAGATATAAAATGTTCCACCTTGCAGTGTGCTGTGGTTGTAGTTAGGGAAGACATTATATCTGCATGTTTTTGGAAAAATGTCCAGATCTATTTTGGTCCATATACCTTTCATTACCTGTAACTTACTTCCAATCTCTCCTGCAAAGCATTTGGTTCCACCTTCCTTTAAAGGCAACTTAAAGCTCAGTTTTCACAGCCCAGGGGAGGAGCCGCTCCCCGTCCCATGGACATACGCATAATTCCGTCATTGTTTAGCAACACTTAGAAGGATCTTTTTTGACGAATGTGCTTAGGTTGCCATTTGAGAGGGCCCTGGAGCTCTAAAGTTTCAGGATCTTTACAATTTTAAATCTTTCAAATGAGACAGAGGATCTCTGGCAGAAGCTGCTGATCTTCCTTTAAAGTGCTACTGTTCAGTCTTTTTGTTTGTACATTCATTAAATTGAGGTCCAAAACCGGTGTCACAGACAATCATTGGACCAATTTTCCCTCCATCAAGGTCTTGTTCTGTGGATCAAAAATAGGGAAACTGGCATCTCTGCTGTAAGCTTGTGTTTATTTCAAATAAATGTTCAAGTTTTAATTCATTCTCCTTTTAAGGTGCCTTAAATGTATTTGAAACTACATGGAGCCACTCTTCAGTCATAGTGGATTTATAACACGTCTGCCCCAAATCCTTTTATTTTATAATGAATTTATAATTTACTGTCATTTCATTCATGTATTTATTTCTATCAATTAATTGTTTTGTATTTTATAGTCTTTTAATAAGCTCACAGTTCAGTTTTACACGATTGTCCTGCATTGGTTTAGGGAAGGGTCTAAAAAAATAAAACTTAACTTATATTTTTCTGTCAGTATACATTCTTTTAAAACTTGTGACATTGTTTTTAATAAACCAAGTAAATAAAAAAATAAAGTTTTAAAGTTGTATTTTTACAGCATCATCTTCTGTTTCATTTGACTGAAGCCCTAAACTGAAGCCGTTTGCTTTGGTTATTGGTAATAATGATACCTTTTGACTTTTTCCGGAGTTTTAAAGTGTTTGAAAACAAGATCTTTGTTTTCATCCTCTAAGCAGCACAAGAAGCAACATTTCATCAAATATTATTTATTGAATGCGTGGATGGAGGCAGAAAATGGGAAGTTTCACAGTTCATCAAATTCACTGCGTCGTCACTGAAAGAAAAACTTTAATCCAAACCTCCATCCTAAACTCGATGAGCAGCGACTCGCTGCTAATAACGTGTCCATACGCAAACAAAATGAGCAGCGTAATCAGTGGTCCTAAACGGCTCCATGCAGGTACAGGGCCAGGAGTTTACTGAATGTTTCAGGTTTGTATCCTGCCAGACCAGCTGGGACCTGAAAAGAAACAAACCACCATGTGTTAGCATCAGGAAGTGTCTCCCTCACCAGATGCAGCTGATCCAAAACGCTGCTGCCCGTGTTCTCACTAGAACTAAAAAGTAGAGCACATCAGTCTGGTTCTAAAGTCCTTATACTGGCTCCTTGTAGATCAGAGAATAAACTTCAAAATCCCTCTGATATTCTATAAATCACTGAATGGATCAGACCCTCAATACATAACAGATCTGTGAATCAACCTCCCAGAACCACTCAGGTCTTCTAGATCCAACTACTCTGTCCACCCAGAACCAAACATGAAGAAGCAGCATTTAGTTCCTTTGCTCCACTTATCTGGAACAAAAAAGAGCCGAAAGCCTGAGTTCTTTTAAATCAAAGTTAAAAACACCGCTTTTATTTTTTTCTATTGTCTATTTCATTTAAAGCACTTTGAATTGTCCATTTATTGAATTGTGCTAAACAAATAAACTTGCCTTGACTTGCCTTACAGACACTGGTGTGACCCAGAAGCTGCAGAAAGTCTGAAAGACTTTTTCTTGTTTGGTTTCTTTTACAATTGTATCCTTACCTTTACTTCTTTCCTCTTGATGAGGGGTCGGACCTTTGCAAAATCATAAAGCTCAACATCTTCGTCCAACCACACCTGCAGTGAAACAGAGAACAGAGCAGAAACATTTACCTGAGGTTCTGGAATAAGATGTATTTGTTTTGTAACTTTAATAACATGAAGTGCCTCATTTTTTCCATAATTAAATTAAAAATAAAAAAAAAGAAAAAAGGTACATCATTGTATTTAAAGATACGTTTTGTAAGTCTTTTAATGAAAATAGCTTTAAACCAGCCTTTTTATTTTACTCTTTACGACCAAAACATGGTTTGATGATCAGACTGACACCTCAGTAGTTCAGCACCGATGTATCTATCAGCCTGCAGCCGATTTTTCCTAATTTACTTTAGGTCAGAAGTTCCCGCGCTGTTCAGCGGATGTGACGTTAAGCGCGTCAGCATTAAATGGATCCAACCTAGCGAACAACCAAAGCGTTATATTCAAGAAAGATTTTGTGGATACTCAGAAGCAACCTGCACCCAGCTCAACTCCAAAACCAACGGCAACTCCAGCCAAGAGAAAAAAGTAAAAAGCTACTTTGAGCTACAAGAACAAGCAGGGGATTGCTGCAGTTACACGTTTTGGCCACAGGTGGCAGTATCAATAGCAAACCCCATAGCGCCTCTTTAACTATTTATTGTTCCACCTGTATTAAAAATACGACTAGATAAACAAAAATGTTCTTAACCATTACTGCAGAGATGTAAAACTATCACTAACAGACAGGGTATGTCGCTCCGACATACTGTCAGACTATTTGCCACTTTGATCAATGAAGTGGATGCTAACTTTGATATAGCTCTCTGTTTTTAGACTAATCATGTATTCAGTGCTTGGGAGAGACTTTGTACTGTTAGCTGAACTTTTAAACTGGTGATTCTGGTTGCTCTCAGAAGAATGTTAAAATTTGGCTCCATGAAGTGCATTAACTCTCTAAATTCTTCCCTATCTACCATCCTAAATGTTAGCATGACTTTTTTCACATGTTACAAAGGTTGTGTAATGCCTTCTCATTTCATCCTGGCATCCTCACCATCCAAGCACAGCAGAGGAGTTACACTGCTCAGTCATGCAGCAAAGCTAAATAGGAGCTATTTAGGTAATAAATTAAGAAGTTTATCCAGTTTCTATTTACAAACAGAACCTCACAAAGTTCATTCTACATCCATGGATCCATTAAACAGTGTAAATAATCTTGGTCCCACCCTGGATTCATTTTTTTTTTTTTTTTCTTCGCTCTAGCATTATCTTCCTCTGCCCTGACATTTTGACTTATGGCAAATATCAAAGAGGCTTGAATTAAGAATGAAGGCAGCTCCCTCTTCTGGACAAAAGAAACATTACAGCTCTACAAGAAGTTCCATCTAAGATAGAACAAACTTTGATTTAATAAACCATTGACTGACGATAATAGCAAGTAGATTATTTGTTTACGTCCCAAGATATAAGGGAAGCCTTTAGCAAACTGGTTCTGCTTCATATAATCAGTATGTGAAGAATCTTAAAGAGTTATAATAGTTTAAGTAAAGATATCAGTAAATAACTTAGTTTAATTCTGCTATTCATATACAATGAAACCACATTTCTGTGTACGAATGCATTAGTGTGCTCTTTTGACAGAATTCTAACTTCATATGTGTGTTTTGAAATAAAGCAGGTCCAGTTCACAGCGCTGCACCAGGTGAGGACAGAGGGCACTTCACCATCTTTTTTTATACTTATATATCAACTGATCTCCTGGGTAATAAAGTCAGAGGTCGGTAAATTACCCAAAAATTGTTCTCAAGTATTACTGGCACTACTTAATTATATTTTTATTCAAGTAAAAGTAGAAAGTATCCATCTAGGAACTGACTCATCTAAGAGTAAAAAGAAAAAAGCTACCAAGTGCTGCTCTAATTGCTGCTCATAGTTAAAAAATCTAATTAAATATTTCAAAAGTGACGTAAAGTTACAGAACTTAGTTTTATGCTAAATTTATGCAAATTCAGGTGTTTCAAAAGTGAGACAAACAATTTATACCATAGACCAATTATACAATTATTTTAGGAGAATAAACATCTTTCAAGTTAAATATTTTTTAAAATATATTTTTTATTCAACTTATGTAGTCAAATATTTAACAATTATAGTGATTCCCACAATCCCCCACCTCCATCAACGACCCCAAAACCATTTTGAAAAAAAGAAACTGTAGGAAATTAAATATTATCATATTGATCTGCTTTTAATTAAAAAAATACCTCTAATAAAATATGATTACTTTATTTTTAACAGTATAAATAATTCAATATTGCTACCAAAAGCCTCTTTCCCACTGAAACTAGCAGGTTAACTCGAGTTTTTCAAACACGGATCGACCAGCTAACAATCCTCATTTGGCTTCCTTCCCACTGGCAAAAAAAAAGCTGAGTTTGACCCCCGTCGCTACGTGTCTGATGATGTCATCACTGGGTTAGCGTTGATGATGTCACCAGTGGGACAGAAACCCAGAAAGTAAACAATGAAGAGCAACAAAGCAGCCAGGAATTAATAAGCGTGCTTTATTGTTTCGCGTTTATCTGTCTGAATTTCTCTCCCCAGAGCTGCTCCATGTTTATCAAATGTAAATCATTATTTCAGCTTGTTAGATCAGACACGACTGGCGCCGTGTTGACATCCGTACTTCGAGCGCAATGGTATCACCTAAACCGGGTTGACCCGGTTCTGCTGTTCCCACTGTATGTCGACTGGAGCCGATCTGTTTGCAGGTGATTATAACCCTTTTGGATCGCTTGCCGAGTCGTTTTAAACGGGTCAAGGAGCTGTTCCGACTGCCACTAAAGGTAGATTGTTCTGGGTTTAAATGGGTTTTTTAGCCGGAGGGAAAGGCGTAAATAATTAAGATAAAAACAAAACG
Source organism: Jordanella pulchra (assembly GCA_034780135.1). Lineage (NCBI taxonomy): Eukaryota > Metazoa > Chordata > Actinopteri > Cyprinodontiformes > Cyprinodontidae > Jordanella > Jordanella pulchra. Next base: position 8,210 of record JAUZNJ010028721.1, on the reverse strand, counting down.
CTCCAAAATAGGTTTTTCTACCCTATAAAATAAAATGCTACTACAACTGCTAGATACAACATATCTAGAAGTAGGATCATAATCCTGGTGAATCTAATGCATGGATGTAGTTTTCAGGTTTACCATCTCGCTTAAAAACACCTAAAAACGACTTTTTTGGACGAAACATCAAGTACCACCAAATCTGTTTTTTCATTCCAACATGTAAAAAGTTCACGCTCACATTTTTTCAAATGTTGCCGTAGGAGCTAGCATCTAGGCAACCTTTTCTCTGATCCTTCCATTTTTCATTGACAGTCATTTTTCTCATTCCGAGGCTTTAATGAATCCCCAAAGAACATTTAGCTGACCTGATTTTTGATGCCGTCGTCTTTAGAGAGATCTGTGGTGTTGAGCTGGAATACCAGAAACTGAAAGATTCGGCCGTTGGTCCCCACAGCCTGTACCGTTATGGGACGCTCCAAGACGCTCTGAGTCTGACAAACCGTGTCAAAGAGACAGACTATCAGGATTAATGTAAACAAGGACCGTTTGATGATAGTTGTGCGTTTCTCTGCATATTCTTACCCCATACAGCTTGTGTGCTCGTGCCAAAGCATTTCCAAAGGTGAACATGATCATCTTGGCTCTAAACTGTTCTGGGCGGAGCTTAGAGTTAGGATCAGGCGTCTCCAGGAAGTAAAGTGTGTGGGCATAAGGGTAGGGATATTCGCCTCTAAAACCTGCAGAGAGAGGCAGATAAAATTGGATCGTTCCCAGCAGAGCTACGAGGTGAATTTTGCTCCATTACTTTGTAACCAAAGAACACTTTTTATACATTTTGATGGAGAAAAAAAAAAAACTATTTCAATTTTTTTCCCTTTTTTATTTCTTCAAATAATTGTTTTGTGGATTTTTTTTTTTTTTTTTTTTAGATTTCAGTAATTAAAATGAATTTGACTTATTGCATTTTTTAAACAGCATTTTCCAGCTCTCATTCTCTTCACTCCTGTTGGCAGGCTTTCCTCTGGAGTGAGGAGCAAAGATGCGTCTCTATAGACCCCTTGCTGGCCTACGTCTCTGCAGCGTCACATAACTAACTGGAGGCAAAACAAAACGACCGCCGTAGCAGTCACCTAGGAAAATGCTATCTTGTCCTGTTTTGGTTTCCTTCCACTGCCAGACAGAAACACCGTGCACGGCTTTGGCTAAATGCGATTAGACGAAAGGACCGGACTGAAAACATCATCGAGAACCCTCGTGTTCGCAGTGCACACTTCAAATCAGGTAAGATTTATGGAATACATTGGATCATTGCATCGCTGTCCCATGTTACCTGCGCTACATTAACCTTTCACTAACTCAATGCTAGTTCTATGTCTTGAACATGTCAGGACATAGTTATAGACATATAACGATATATAAGCTTTCAATTTGTCCGTCTTATATACGCTCGGTTTCTCGATCAGGTAGGAATAAATGTCTGGCCGTTGCACAATGGGCCGTCCTGTCAAAACCTCCATCCAGTGAGTAAAACTGGAAGGGACGGTGAAAGTCGTCCCATCAGTGAGACTTTTTAAAGTAACATCCACGGTCTCAGTGGGTGAGTGTACTAATATAATCAGTAAAATGGGATTTTTCCTTGTCCACTCTCACAAAATACTCTTTTGAAACAGGCTAACTGGCGTTGTTAAGACGCTTCGCCTCAAACTAAGCCCCGCCCACTGAAATACGTCACATTGTTTACAATCTGTGAAGGGGTCTATTGATCAGTAAGGACACTAGCAGCAACAATGTAATGGTCAACGTGCTGTTTGTATGATCTGTGAAAAGCAATTTGAGAATAAAGCAAGTTGTAAAACTCAATCTGAAAAAATTTTTATTTTAATTTAAAATCTTTAAAAAGGGTTTTTTGGGAAAAAAATACAATTTAAAAAAAAAACACAATTTGAAAAATGAATGTTTTTTAAATTGATTTTTAGCAAACATTAAATTTATGTCAAACTATTTTTCACATTTTCATGTAGAACCGAATTCTTTGCTAATTGCTAACCCACCTGTGCAGTTCGTTTCCTCTTTGTACACATTCACTTGTTGCAGGTCGATGGTGGGGGAGACAGGATAGAAGCTTTCCAGGATCTGATCGGACGTTTCCGACACTTCCTTCTCCCCGCAGACCCGCGGCAGTGGATCCCTGCTGCAATGCAGCAAACCACTCTGACCTCTGACCTGGAACAGGTCGTCACCTGATACACAACCAGGAAATAGAAGCCTGTTAAAAACCGTAAGTCTGGGGTTTCATTCAACTCTGTTCGCTTTATTTACTCGCCGTCTTAGACCAACAGTTGTGAAGATAAACAAAAATTCAGCATATTCAAATTGCCGCCTACATGGCAACCGATCTACCTCTTTTCCAGCTAGCTGCTAGTGAATAGTTCTCGGCCAGGATCCTCCGTCCAACGGCTGGGTGAGTGGGCTGCAGGGTCGCACAGAGATGGAGCAGGTTGAGAAGCAGAGTGTTGCTACAGAAGAAGCACACAATGACAGATTGTTTTATGTGCTGTATGGTGTGTGGAGTCCCCAGAGGTTTTACCCAAGTAGAAGTAGCATTATTTAAAGCAGCGGTTTCCAACAGTTGAACAAAGTGAAGTCAGCTGCAGTAAACTACACAGCACAGGGTTCTCAGCACAGATAGCCTCTACGCTGTAATTCAACCCCATGTGCTCTTTTTTAAAAGCATACCAGCTCTCTGAGTGACATCTGGGCTTCCAGCGTATTTCAGTACAAACGCTGGTTTCACTGAAAGTTTTGAAAACAACACTGGAGTCAGTTCCGAAGGCTGCCTTCTGATGAGTCTAACAGCCATGAAATCAGTGATTTAAACACATTTACCTCCTTATTTGAACCTGTATGTCAGCGGTGCTGTGAAAACATGAATCACCCGTCCTACAACTCGCACTGAGCGTCGGCAGACAGGGGAACTCCTGCACCACTGCCCCATCAGACAGAGAGTCCACTTTGAAGGCAGGAGTGACGTGACCAGGGTGGGAAGGATTCCCAAACAGCAGGTCCTCCAGAGATGCTCCCAGTTCAGAGAGCCGAGGCTACATCACGCAAGTAAGGAGAGAGGTGTGTTCTACAGCTCAGACAGAAGAAGCAGGGAAGGAAACCAGAGCAAGAGCCCCAGTGCAGAGAGCACGGATTAATTCAGGTGTGCCTGACCTCAGTAACCATGGTGACATTGGTCACACACACCTGGATTAATCAGTTTCTCCAGTAATAAAAGCCAGGACCCTAATGGGTTGGCTGAAGTTCAGGAAGTGGTGGATTTGGGCCCACTGTGGCCATCTAGGTTTCTGTTAGTTCCACAGTACTGTCAGCAGATGGAGCCACATCTGTTTATGAGCCTAAATAGAATTCCAGCACTGGGTACAAGGGTCAATCAATCAGCTTTCTTATATTCTGAACATTTCTTTACCCATTTCTCTGATGTTCATGTTATCAGGTAAAAATTATCCTTTCCACTTGTAAGCTGGAACTTCCCAGCACATTGTGTTCAAGTGCTTTAATTGTGGTAGAGAAGAGAATCATGTTGGATCCAAGGTTTATCTTGACCTGCTACTTGGGGCAAGATTGTTAGACTTCATCTTAGTTCATCTGAGGATGCATCAAATCATCGACTGACTGCTAGCAAGATTTACTAACAATCAACGGATAACGGTCATTTCAAAAACGACACAAGTTCAAGTACATTTATCAAAAACATGTCATAGCATTATGTAGACTACAGACAACTGAAGAGAAAGCTTACCTCATCTCGGCAACTCGGGTATCATAGAATACTCCCAGTGGATATTACGACACGAGTGGGTGTTTATGTGCAATTTCCATGTCGTCTTTTGTTATTTACCACAATTAAGAAACCACATGAAGGCTCAATTAGTGCGAAGATCTTCTGTTTTTTTATGCATTTCTATAGCAATAGGGATCACTCTAATGTTATCAGTTACTACTCTGCATCACATCCATTTTTACTCTTTACAGTTTTCTGTAAGTTTCCAGAGGATTTGCTGGTTTTGATGAGATTAATAATCAGAAAGTCCCCCCCCCCCTTACCTGTATTTCTCCTTTCTGGGCCGTGGCTCTGTTGTATCCCAGAACCTGGCGTGTTTGATGGCGTTCTGCACGCGCTCATCCTGATTCGGCAGCTGGTTTTCAGCCACTGCAGCCAGTGAGGTGATGTGAGGCGGCAGGCCGGGGATCAAACTGGATTTGGTCAACCAGAGAGCCTGACGCACACCTGAAACACATAACCCCATTAAAAACAAAACATTTGAATTTCGATTATTGGGATCAATCAGAAAACCTCCACATTAAAGTCACTATTTGACTTCTTGGCTGAAAATGTACATTTGATCACGCAGAAGAAAATTAACTTTCTATTTTATGATGATCGACCTGATATATTCTTGGCAGTTTCTTTTTTTTTTTTTTCTTAAAGCGTGGCCTTTTTATTTCCTAGGTAGTTTGAATCAATAGTTGACATTTTTTGGGGGGTTTTCAGCCTTCCCTACCTTCCAGCATGCTTGTCCGCTGATTAAACACATAGCACGGTTTCTGTTTATACAGCGGCATCTCCTGAGCGGGCGGAGACCTGTAGTATCTCGGGTCCTTGTAGCTCCTCTCCCAAGAAGGATAAACGGGCTTAGCCAGGCCGGGAACATAATGCATCCTATCCCCGTAGCTAACCACCTCAAGCCCGGGGATTTCCACCTTCTCCCTGGGTTTCTTCGGATGAGCTACTTTTGCAGCGGAGTAGCGGCTGACCCCCAGGTGTCTCCGGATCTGAAGACTGCTTGCTCCTCCATGTGCGGACGGTTGTGATTTTTTCAGGAAAACATTTCGGGATAACCGAGGAACTGCCACATTTAAACAACGTGTCGTTTCTGGAAACATGTTTAAGCTGCGGTACGCTTCGGAGGTTTATTGTGAGATTTTTGATATGTAACCCTGGCCTTCACTGACAGATCGAACTGCAGCAGGACGCCGCCATGATGGCGTTTCTTCTTAATTTGGTGGAAGTTGCAAAAGCAGTTAGCGCCTCCTACAGGATCGGAGTATGAGACAGAACCCACGTACGGAAAACTCTACTTTTACAATAGGGGACTCGCAAGAAATCTTATCTAATCATGATATTTTGCTAATTTCTTATCCATAGATGTAAATTTTCATCCTCCCCAACCATTTTTGTAACATTGATTAAATAGATTGAATGATATGCATACACAGTTTACAAAAGTACATACAAAAAGGCTATTACTATATAGATGACCTTAAATCAATTCAATCAATGTATTATGTCTTTTTTTTCCCAATATGTTGTCCAACTGAATGTCTTAATATAGATACCCATACCCCTGGTATGCCTTGTTATTTGTTCTATTGATCTATTTTATTTGTGTAAACAAATACGTTTTTTAATAAAAATAAATAAAACTATGAATGTATATAAATATATATTTCTGTCTATCTATCTAACTTTTTTACATGTTATGTACAATACAATCGGTAGCCTGTTTAAATGAACTGTGTTAACAAGGTAAAAGAAAAATACAAAGACATAGGATTAAGACCAGAAAAAAAAATTGTTTGGCAAACATAATCAATAAAAGAGCTAAAAAACAAAACTGAAGACATCAAATATCTGAATGTATACCATTAGTGTCATTCAGAGGCAGTTGCATCCTTTGAAGGATCTGGACTACATGAACTGGGTACTTCAAAGGCTGTAGAAATAAGGAGGCCGGAAGAGTTCTGCTATAGATTTAAACAAGTCCTGCCTTCTCCGGCTTTCACTGCCCCTCATCCAGCATACACTTTGTCGCCTAGCAACCGTGACAGTTGACGCACACACCAGGCAAAGAATGGATGGCGGACTTCTCACTAATGTTCTGTGCTAATTTCATTGATGAAGCGCTGCTACAGCAGTACTGTTGTTGCAGATCTCATATTTGTAGTTCACAGACTGCTCAGATAGTGGAACATGTGCCTAAATATCAGCCACACCCATTTGTACAGGGACATAAAACATTTCAATAAACCAAAAATTACCACCACCAAAAATTACAAGTGTTCACATACTTGTTTAATATTAAAGTGTACTTAAAGTTTTCACCACTGTTCGTCACCATATCCCTTTTTCTCTGAGCTCTGAGCAGCCAGATTCCTGTCTTTCATTACTGGATTAGTTGATTAATCCAGATGTGCCCGACCTGAGTAACTGTGACAACAATTGCCATAAACACATGTATCCAAACGTCCATCTTAACCCCTAAAACCCTCAATCACTATATAGAGTACAGATCATCTAACAGACTTTCTATTGAACTCAGTTAAATGACCGTTAGGACAGATGACCACCACTTTTTGCTCCCCTTAGTCATGTGCCTCCACCTCCCCACATGGTGCCTGCACCACCTTGGCTCTCTCTTGCTTCCCCAAAAAATCCCATGAAGCTTTGCAAGGAGAAAAAAACCATAAAGGTATCCCTTCATCTTTCGTGGGGTGAACAGTGGAACTCTCTCCAGTGTGGGGAAGGAGCTGTGTTGAATCCAAACAGCCTTCAGTCCTTAGAGATGTTAAAAAATTGCAGGGATTCACTGGAGTGACACTGTTAAAACTAGGCGTACAGCATTCCAGAAAAGATCTAAAAAAAAAATATAAATAAAACGAACGGCTGATGCTCTGAATTACCAAACTCAACTTGTGTATGTAAACTTTTCAGAGAGCCCAAAGTTGCAGCTAAGTTGGTGAGTTTTATAAACAATACTAATTCTTAGAAAAATACCCTTATTTATTCAAAAAACAAAAGTGGATTTGTAAAATTGAATTCATGTTTGATGTTGCAACAGTTTTTTGTATGAATGTTGTAAAGAATCTGTCCTTTGTAATAAAATTTGAATATAATGAGCAGTTATAAGTTTAATAATGTAGAGTTTGACAGAAAAAGAGACCAAAGTATGCTGTGTCTTTGTATTTTTTTTCTTCTCAGCTCCACTTCAGAATGTCACTCCACTTCATGGAGGGATGTAGGGTGTTGTGTGGGTGTTGGGACTGGGCAAGTCCTCCTAATGACCTGATTGTTTGATCAACTTGAACCAAAAACGCATCTAAAAGGGGCAAGACACCAGACTTCGAAGACTGAAACTTCCTGTACAATATAATTAAAATCAATCCCCTTCTTCTTTATTCTTTTAAAAATTATTTAACATTTCTTGGCACAGTCAAACATCAAGGTTTAAGGATACAGACCTGTGGAAATTCACAGTGACAAAGATAAACAGGAATCAAGATAACTAGACTAACATTTTAGCTTAGATTGAGGAAAAGTCACATTTTTTTCTAATTTGCTTAGTAAATGATGCTCTAAATAAATTTCATAGACATAGAATCAGTTTAAATGGCTGGTTAAATGTACTATTACAATAAGATTTGTCGGTTGACAAAGAATATTTTTTTTTTACATTTGTGCACTACTAAACTAAATAATACAAATAACAGATTTAAGTTATGTGGATTTCTTAATATTTCGTAAATTCTAACAACTTTTCATCCACCTGGATAAAACATAAACTTTAAATGAGGCTGTAAATGGGCTGTGTTATCTTATCCTCTCTTGTATTTTACTCCCAGGGAAACCACACTGAAGAGGAGGAGAGTAGCTTTTCCCATAAGCATCCAGTACCACATCTGACCCTGCAGACCTGCAAACATACAGATGAATGCACTTGAGGGCTTTTTCTCAGGTTTGTACAAAAGAGTTGCAGAAATATATACAGGGGTTGGACAATGAAACTGAAACACTTGGTTTTAGACCACAATAACTTATTAGTATGGTGTAGGGCCTCCTTTTGCGGCCAATACAGCATCAATTCATCTTGGGAATGACATATACAAGTCCTGCACAATGGTCAGAGGGATTTTAAGCCATTCTTCTTGCAGGATAGTGGCCAGGTCTCGATGCTGGTGGAGGAAATTGTTTCCTGACTTGCTCCTCCAAAACACCCCAAAGTGGCTCAATAATATACAATGCTTGAACCACTGGATGCACATGGTCCTCCAGAATGGTTCGGTAGTCCTTGGCAGTGACGCACTCATCTAGCACAGGTATGGGGCCAAGGGAATGCCATGATATGGCAGCCCAAACCATCACTGATCCACCCCCATGCTTC
>JAUZNJ010028720.1:0-15882 GCA_034780135.1 Jordanella pulchra | reverse complement strand
TGGATGGATGGATGGATGGATGGATGGATGGATGGATGGATGGATGGATGGATGGATGGATGGATGGATGGACGGTTTGCCTAAAGTTTAGCAAGGACAAGTTCAAGAAATACTAGAAATGTAAGTAATAAACTAAGCAGTACTTTTGATGCTCACAGCCTGGGAGCCAAATTCAATTAAAAATAATTTCAATTTAAAAATACTTTATTAATCTTAAAGGGAAAATAGATGTTGAGGTAACTCATAGGGTTTTGTTTTGTTTTTTGTTTGTTTTTTATGGTTGAAAGTGTTGATAGCTGTAGGGAGGAAGGATCTTCTGTAGTGGCCTGTCTTGCCCCCTGATCTGGAGAAACCTCTTACTGAAGACATTCTGCTGTTATTTGAAAATCTTCTGAAGAGGATTCTGAATGTTGTCCCTAATCTTTTTCACTTTTTGGAGAATTCTTCTTTGTGAAATAATGTCCAGAGGTTCTAGAGGAGTTCTAAGAACAGAGCCAGGGATCAACAAAGCCAGAAGAGCTGTCTCATTTTTCCTTTAGGACAGAAATGTCTAAATAGGTAAGTCTGTGTCCTTTAACCAGACTTAGAATATTGTCAACAAATATAAATATTCTGCATTAGCATTGGAACATTGTTGTTCTGAGCAATCCTAAATATTAACAGAATCCTTGAGGGATGAGGTTGTTAAGGAGGAAAATAATTAAAAACGATCAACTACTATGAACATTCAATTTGTTTGCAGTATGGAAATCAGTGCGGTGTAAATCAGGAAATGAAGAATACATCTAGATAGGTAGCTGCGGTATGCAAATGAAGGGACATTTCCTCTTATCTTACAGGGAGCTGAAACAATGCAGCATTGATTAATATTGCAAGAGCGTGTTTTCTTGTGTCAGTGGAATTGGATCAGACATTCACTGGGTGGTAAAGGTTGACTTTTCCTACGGTACTTTGGTGGTTGGCTCAAGTCAGGTTTAGAAGGGGTTGAAAATCCAAAACAAACTCCACCAAGGAGTCTCTGTTCAACATATTTCTAAATGATCAGAAATTCTCTCATAGAACATGTACGATGGAGACTCATGTTCATCTGAGATGCACTGACGTTTCCAAACACAACATAGCTTTTTATAAATGATTTGCCTTTTCAAATTTATATAACATCTGACTGGCTTATACTTTCAGATCAATTATTTTTCCCGTCTGTTCCCAGTTGTTTCATTTGTTCTCCGTGTTCGAACTAAACTGTCAAGAAATGTCATCAAATATTGTGAGCAGTCGACATCAGGTGGAGCGGTTCCATTTTGGATGAGCTCATCCTGAAAAAATATGAATACTGACGATTAAGGAGTAGGCTTTGATAATTTCTCAGAGCCCATGACTGTTATGCTTAAAGAGGCTCTCTGTGTGATTCTTGGCCACAGCCTTGTTTTCTGTGTAAATTACACACAAAGAAAGCTTAAGAGGTGTTTCTCAAAGGGCTCAACAGTTTTTATGCTTTCACTCCATTGGCAAAATCTGCTGTGGAAAAGTTGAACCATACTTGAAGTGTGGTGTTTTTTGGAGGCTGGGGTGGGGATCGATTGCTCAGTCCTTCAAACAGCAACCCAAAAAAACCCCAGAGAGGATAGGACAGAGGACAGTTTCATCCACTGTTCACACAGCAGGAGGTGTTAGAGGCCCGCTTATTCAGATACCACTTAAACACAAGATTGCATGTTAAAACAATACCATATATAAATGGATAGGTCTGAGAATACCTGGAAAACAATCTGGTGCCTATTTGTTTTGACTATCCTACTATTATGATCCTTTGTCTTCAAGTTCTCTTCTTCATTATTTGTAAAAAGGCCTAAGAAATCCTAAGCCCTTTGAAACAGTTATACTCATCTGCTACCGGTTGAAAGGCTGTATTGAATTTGGGCTGCTGGGGGCCTTACTGGCTACAAAGTGAAAAAAAAAAAAAAACTGGTGTTATTTTAACACCTACAGCGTCTAATATAACTCTTTTTCAGATAATATCCCACTTCAAATTGGTGTAAAATTTACTCTATAGCCAGTGTCAACTTTTCAGAGTTAATTTTAGTAATTTTAGTGTCAAAATCAGGAAGACCTCTCAGAGGCTGTGGGTAATTGACACAATGTAAAGAAAACGTTACACTGCATGGCTATGAAATTTTTCACTGACCATTAACTCCAAAACTTGAATAGATTTACACTCAGTATAGTTGTAAAAACTCTACTTACAGTTAAATAGGTTGACTCTGAATTTTTACCACAATTTTTTTACAGTGTGTTACTCTCTGTTATTGTTGTCTTTAACTTTCAATTTATTTAAAAATGTATATTTTATTAAGCTTAAAGGGAAAATTTGCTTTCTTTCAGTTTTTTCTTTTCTTATAAAAGAATAATGTGGGTCTATGTTCATTATGTTTCTTTAAACAGATTTAAAACACAATTGAAATCATGTTGCTTGACCTTAAACAGCCTCTTCATGTTTAAAAACCCTCCACTGCGTTTGCTTTGAATTTAATGAGGTGAACCATTTAAGGCAGACAAAAAAGTAAAAGCTGAACTGTTTAGATTCTTATTCAAGATTCCTATTAGACTTAAACTGTAACTTTATGTAATGGAAACTTTGATCCACCACGATGTAATTATATTTTTCATAAAAGCCCATTCAGAGCAAAAAGAAACTTCAAAATATTCTCACATCTTGCGTCACACATTTTATTAAGTGACGTTCACATAATTGGCTCCAAAAAGAAAAGAAATCTCTTCATCTTTAATGTGTGTGGATATGCTGCCCCCCTGTGGTAAATGGTAGCATAACGTTTACTCTATTGTTCAATGTTTTCCCTATTATGTAATATCAGTTGTGGCTGGTTATGGCCGCGGGAACTAGAAAAGTCCATCGATGAGTAAGCTAAAATTATTTGGCAAATAATTCGTATTTACCTATTACCGCTGGGTAACATTTAGATCTGGGAAAACGGCTTTATGATAGTTACCCAAACCACCGTAACTTTCTCTGCAAAGCAAATAATTTAAACGACCTAAATCAAAACAGTATCACACATCTGGGTGGCAGGATAATGGTGTCGTGTTAAAAAAAAAAATCCCCGGTTTCTTTGTGGCGGCTTCTTGTCAGTGTTCCATTCATAGTAGGCCAATCAGATTGAAGCTAACAGTCGCCGGTCGTCCAATAGCAACGCAGCTTGTTGTAAGGCCCTATTGCAACCGCGGACAGACAGTAGCAAGTGGACCGGTTGGAAGCTAAGCTAACTTTCAATTGAAAGCCAGTTAATGTCTGATTTGAGAGGGGTTCTAATCTCAGAGCAAACTTGGACCCGTTTCCGAAAATTCCAAACTACATGGAAATATTTCCGATCTTAGGCTAACAAACAGAAGTGGACGTTTATTTTTGATAAAGCGCTTCGAGGGGGCTAGTTGAGCAGGCAGCGGGTAGGCGCCACTTCTGTTTGACAACAGCTCTATTCGCTCACGTTTCTGCTGTTGTTTTTGGAGCAGCTTACTGGAGTAGATAATTCCTCTGGCCTGCGAGCAGTTGAATAAGAAACGATAGTCTTAAGTACTTTTCTTTAACTGTTTCGAACAAAAGGCTAAATATAAGTTAGTATGGCAGAATTTCTCGAAGATCCGTCGGTTCTCACGAAAGATAAGCTGAAGACCGAGCTCACAGCGCACAATGTCCCGCTTCCGAGCGGAGAGCATAAGAAGGAGGTTTATGTACAGTTATATCTGAAGAACCTGACCGTACTGAACAACAAGAAAAGCCCGCCTGTAGACACCTTCTCCAGCGACGAAGAGCTGCCCACGCCGGTGGTGTCCAACAGGAGCCGCTCTGGAAGAGTAAGTTTGACTGAGAGGCTGCATGGACTTATTTAAAGCTGAGCTAACTGCGCTACTGGCTAATAAAAGTAAATTGTTTACTTCCCAACAATTATAATCCGAATGCATCTGATTGGAATCTGCTGTTCGTGTTTTTTAAACCAGAAAGCAACAAAGAAAACCGATAAACCCCGCACAGATGAGGTGGAGGTGACAGAGCTCACGGATGAAGATTTGAAACAACAGCTGGCAAAGCATGGTGTGGACACTGGACCTATTGTTGGTGAGTTTTATTAGATCCACACAGTAGGCACATGCTATTAAAATTTTACACGCTGCCTTTTTAATTATTGATCAGATAAAGGTTGCTTTCTAGAGAGTATTGCATACGTTTTGTAGATCAACCAAAAAATAACAGGGTTTATAAATATTTAGGGTTTGCTTTCTATTCAAAATCCAGTTTGGTGTATTTTCTAGTAAATCTGCTTCCCATTGCCAATATAACAGCCGATTTTAAGTTCGTTTTAGAGCAATAGTGGGAAATAAATGGTGTTGGTTAAACTCAAATTAATTAAAGGACCTAGATTGGTTAAAAATGTAGAGTTTTGTGTTTATAAGTATTTGTAAAATAATGTACAATTCAATAATGAGAAAGAATTTAAGACTTTGTCTTTACAATTTCTGAAAACATTTTAATGAAACCATTTAGTACATGAAAATTAAATGGTTTCCCAGTGTTTAAAAGAAGGCGATAATGTTGACATGGGTATATAAATAGACGTACATTTCAACATTAAGACATTAAATCCTTGAGATGTATTTTATTTCTGGCGTTGTAGTGAGGGAAGTTTTGTTTGTTTCATTGGTTTTGTTTTTGTTTTCCCTGCATCTGGAATAAAATAGTTTAGAGGGTCAAAATGAATACAAATTGTAAACATTTGTCACATTTGTGGAAAAACACATTTTGCAGATATTTAGAAAAATACAATTTAAAAAACTGCATTAATAAATATCAAATTACTAGGATTTTTAAAAAGCAGCATATAGTGTTATCATGTTGTTGTTCTGAAAACATTATCAATATTATGGGAACTCTGTAAAAGGAAGAGGAAGCATTGTAGATACTGTAAAAAGGTTGTAAGATGCCTGTTTGTACTTATTTGCTATTATCTCAGAGGTGAAATAAAATGATTTGTCCTTTTTTCATAGTTCATTTGGTGGGTTATAACTACATCGTTTTATCCAATAACCTAAACATCTGACCTTAATTTATCATATTTGCAATCCAACCCTCAGCTTCTACCCGTAAAGTATATGAGAAGAAGCTGCAGAAGCTTTTGGATGAGCCTGCAGCCGAAGTCGGAGCTCCGACAGATGTCACAACGCTCCCCAAAGCAGACAGTAACCAGAACGGCAACACAAATTCGGATCACTACAGTGACAAAGAGGATGGTGAGCTTTAATGAATAATAATAAGGTTTAATAAAAAAAATGCAGTTATAACCAGGTTTGTTAAGGCATAATAACCTACAGTACAGGTTTGGTTGTTTTGACTTTTAGAATCGACAGATCGGCTGCACTAAGCCTGTATTTTAATACATTTTAACTGTTTTGTTTTAATTCAGAAGACATTACTGAACGAGAACCGGTTCCTGTGGTTGAGAAGCCTGTCAGGAGCAGAGGGAAAGCTCCTGTCACAGTCAGAACCAGCAGCAGACGACAAACCAAGGTGAGTCTCTTAGTCTGTTTAATTGGTGTGAACGGTCGTATTCTAGGGCGAGTTTGGTTTGACAACGTTTGATGCTACACTGGCAGGTTGTGGAGGAGATTGTTATTGAGGAGACTCCTAAGAAAGCCAGCAAGAGTGTGGTTGAAGATATCCTCGCCAATGAAATAAGCACACCAACAGGAATCAGGTGACAGTTGATCATATAAAGCTACCAATAAGTATATCAAGCAGTCTGACAGTTAATTAACTGTTTTTTTTTTGTTTGTTTTTTTTTTTATCTGCACAGTGCGACATGCAGGCGCCCCATCAGAGGGGCAGCTGGGCGGCCGCTAAAACCCAGTGAGTACTGGCTGGATGAGTCCCGTGTGAAGCACACCGTCCACACAGAGAGTCGCAGCTACACCGAGACGTATTCTCAACCAAGCAGCTCCGTCTCCTCCAGCAAACCCCCAGCCCGAAGAGGGTTGCTCCCCCTGTTGCTTAAACTCCTGCTCCTTGTAGTAGTGGTTGGTTCCCTGTACTATGTGTACCAGAACCTCAGTGCGGAACAGGTTGACGCCCTGAAAGGCCTCCGAGACGCCGTCGTTGTCCCGGTCCAAGGAGCTGTGGAGGCGGCAGCCAACTACCTGGGCATCAGCAGCAGCAAACCTGCCACCGACGGGGCCGGCAATTAAAGGACCCTCAGCAGCCGTGCCACCTCTGCCACAATGCCGCCACAACTCAAAAACAGACCGCACCCATTCTTCCTTTCCCTTTGTGTTTTGGACAAAAGACAAAGATTTAATTGGAACGACAGGCTTTATTTTACCAGACTCCGACTTTTCTCCCGTCGCAACTTAGTGCGGAAGGTTGCTCCAAACGGTAGCTTCTGGACACCTGTTGCACGACAAGCAGAAAAACCGACTTAAAAGTTGATTTTTATTTTTTTTTTTATCTGTGAATCTTTTGTGTCTTTGTGTGCATTTAACCCTGTATATGTAGAACCAAGTGGAACGGAGCGGCCAGTTTATCCGTGCATGATTGTAGTTCTTTGACGGTCATACTGTAGTTTTTAATGCGACGCTCTGCCAGGTGTTTTTCTGACTGTGAAGTGCCTGGACACTTGTTAGCACTTAGTGCCCTCCCATTTATCATGTTACTTTTTTTTTTTTCTTTTACACAGCACAAAAGAGCGCTTCTACTAATACCATGATGTTTTTATGTTTCCATATGCATTGAAAGAAACTGGTTCTGTAGCTGTAGAGGTAGCTAGTTATTTTTTTGTCATGTATGTGGTGCTCAGGTTGATTCATTTCAGACCATTTTGTTGTGGTTTGTGGTGGGAGGAGACAGGTGGTGCAAGCAGGTTCACTGCATAAGGAAAATGAACCAATTAAAACCAGTTTTCCACTGTCTTGCTCGGTGGATTTGATTAATAAGTAAACTTTAAACTCAGTAGTGAAATCATGAATGAACTGACCATCAATTTATTTTTTTTTTTGCCGTTTTTATCAGCATTGTCACGAATCTACAAAGATAAAATCCAAATTGAAAGTGTATTTTTTTTGTTGTTGTTTGTTTGCATTTACGGCTATATATTTGACCTACATGCAAAACGTCGCTCTTATATTCCATCGCTATCTAAGCCCATCTGTACTGTGTTCTCATTTGTCTTTCATTTTAACCATTTAAATGAGATTTTGGATCCTTCAGTCCATTATAGAGGGCTGGCTGTTGCAGTGCACCCACATAGCCCGCTTCAACAACCTCAAGAACTGCAAAGATGACACCTCAGGACGGTTTTTTTTCAGCGTTAAACTTCTTGCCTGGGCAGAAATTACATCGAGTAAAGGCAACGTTACTCAGCAGGAAGGAGGACTCACTGTTTGGGGGGGGGGGTTCTGAGAGGTTTTGTTTCTATTTTGATATTTTTCTAAGGCGGCATGTTCAACTTTTTTTTTTTTTTTTTTTTTTTTATAGACGTTTAACGATTTCAAGCAATATGTTAGACATGCAAGTAATACTGTATATTAATCAGAAATTTGCTGAATTAAAACAAGTGATTCATCTTCAGGCAGCTCTTCAACAATGGACACAAATGACGGGTTATGTGGGTAAGGATTTTTAATCTATTTATGATGTAGGCTGTGTGTCAAAAATAAATTCGGTTTTCACCACTTGATTTGTCACCTTTCTCTTTTTTTGAGCTAAAAAACTAAATCAAGTGTTTTATCTTTCTGAAGTGACTGTTAGAAATTATTAAATTTAAAGTGTCCAGTAGTCCTATAATGCTTAATAAATGCAGTTTATAAATGTTTTTATTTGCTATGTGTTAGTAAAGTTTTGGTCTACTTTTAAATTAGGGACAACACAACCAGATCTAAAATACCAAAATGAAGTAAAGTGTACATCTAGAATTTAAATAAAGGCTTTCTATGAGGCCGCAAAAGCAACAAGAAAACTAAACTGAGCAGATTTCCGGTTATCTTATTTGTTGTTGATAATAGGACAGAGATTTTAAGAATAACATTTCTTACTCTGATACCCTGAATGTTGGAAAATGGAAGAAAAATAAGAAAGTAGCATTTTTATAATGGAAAATGCTGTGAGCACTGAGCCAGAGATGCTTTACCTTTGAATGCTGAATCATGCCAGTGACAGTGAAGGGCCTCCACCATTCAGCTACAGGACAGACAAAACATAACTCCACATGAGTCAATCACTGACACGAAGCTCAGATGTGACATCAATATGTTTCACACAGTGTTTCACGAAACCTTTAAACCAGCCATTTGCCAAAAAAAAAAAAGAAAAATAACACTTAAAACAGATTTTATGGGGGTTAGCGAGGCATAAAAGTTTATAAAACCAGAGCAATGTTACACAGACCAAACTGGATTTGTAGACTTATAAATGTTACCCTTAAAAGTTTGCATTAATGAACAGATTAAAAATGTTCATTTTGTTTTGTAATTCAACTCAGAAACTCATACATTTGTTGATTCTGTTCTCGCATTTGATTCACACTTTGATATATATACTTACCGTAATACATGTGGGGACTCCAGTTCTTTAACCACCATATTACATTCCAACCAGAAGATTTGATGAATCACTTTGATTCTTCCAGCCAGAACAACTCCTCTGTGGTTTTTTATATTTTCCAATTCAGTGCATCCATGAATGAAACCAACATAGCTCAAATAAAAAAATAGAAGCAACAAATTCTCAACCTCTAAACGCAATAAAAACAATAAAAAGGAATGGACTCATGGTTATGCTTTGGATTTGTGGAGTTATTTATGGAATCTGTGGTTGATCTGCAGATCATTTCCGAGAAAACTGAGAATACTTAAGGTTCTCATTACATTGAAGAATATGTGCTGTTCAATTATTGAGAAGGACATTATATCAGACCCTTATACCTCTGGATGTTCTTTGTGTGATTTGTTTTTCTTTTGAATTATACTTTTTCACTGGTGTCTGCTTGTTAGTATTTTCAGATATATGGGTTTAAAGTCTTCTCTCATCAAGTAAACCTTCTGAGAGGCCTTCAATAGCTTCATGAAGCAGGACAGGGATCAATTTCCACTTGAAATAAAGGCTTTTTCCTCCGATTTTTATTGCTGAAGAAAGGAAATGTAATTAGTTTTTCAGCCATAAAAATAATCATATTGAAAATTACAAAAATATTTTTCATTGCACAGTTATTAAGAGTTCTATTTGTGACATTTTTCTTCAAAATATCTTATCAGAAAAGCTATGGTGTCCTACTGGAGAGCCAGACTGAGACTTTCAGGGAGACGAAGAGGCTTAGTTGAATAAATCCAAGAGGCTGCAGGTTGACAGCTCTTGCAGGAAGAGCAGCGGGCAGATAGTCTGCTGTGGATCCTCCGGAGAAAAGGCCAGCAGCTTTAAACATACACAGAACCTCCAGACAAAAGGTAAAAATTGTCATTACTTATTATGTTGATTCGAACAAACTGACCAATAGTTCTAGATAATTATTCTTTATTGCATCTTAGATTCAAAAAGCTTTAAAATTAAATTGGATTAAATAAGAGCAGAACAGACTTTATACTATTTGCACTATCTTGTGGTTGTAGGATTTTCTGGACATCTCTCTGTTGAAATGAATTGGTCTGTTCAAGTTTAGTTCTGAATGGTTTAACAGAAGGACAGCCAGGATTTGCTCTCTATTACTACAAAGGTATTTTAGGTCTACATTGACAGGAAATAAGCATTTCCTGAGTTTTACTTGTAGCCGTTTTCAAGAAGATTGTGTCTTAAATTACTTTGGATTTATTCTTAATCTGCAAAAAGTTCAATAGGTCCATAAATAACTGTTAAGATCAATGGTAAAAAAAAATCTACAGTATATCTTTAAAACAATGGTTTGACATTGTTAAATTTTTCTGGAATTATATGGCATCCTGCAGGGTGGATTTTCTTTTTTTTTTACATTTTTCCAGTTTTACCTTCATTGTTTTTTATGTTTGTCAGGAACACCTATGCCTGATACGTTCTTTTTCACACTTAATTATCAATTAAAATAAAATGTTCTCCATTACTGCTGTATGAAGGGCTTAATATGATGTTATCTATTATATGTCTAGTGTTGTTGGAAAAGAAAGCATGCTTTTACTGTGAAGAAGTAGAACTGCTGTCCCTTCCTCCTGACCTTGGTGCTAAGCTGAGTAAATACCTGCTCATGTTTATATGCTTGGAGAGCACAGCACTCCTAATCCAGAGTCTCTAAGTGAGAATGAATGGGCTGAATTTTTTGTGAATTTTTCTATTTTTTGTTTGTATCACTTCTGCATGCATGCATGCATGCTATTAAATAATTTTGGGTAAAAACAAGATGATGTAGTCAAACCTTTAGAAGCTTCTGGTTGGTTAATTGAGAAGTTCATTTGGAAGCACACTTATGGGTGTATTTTAATGAAACATTTCAAACACATGTTTTATTCCTGTGACATTATAGAAAAAAATAAATAAAAGAAATTTAATCAAGTCAATAGATGCATTGTTATTGTTTCTCCAAAAATCTGGTTAGTCTTTCAGTGCAATTTTTAGATCCCTAAGGTTGTCCAGCTTAGAGACTATATGTAGTCAGGCAAACTGAGATCATCAACCCCAAAACAACATCAGAAGAGCTTGTGATGATAATGGCTGGCTCTGATAAGAGTCACCACAGGAAAATAAGTCTTTTACTGACATGGAGGGAGAACCCATTACTCCAAAAACAAATTTAAAAGACAGATTAAAGTTTGCAAATGGATAAAAAAATCTTTTCCTCATTGTTTAAACATTTATCAAATAGAAATTATCAAATTAATTATTACTGAAAAAAGAGGGTACATCAAGTCTATTTTAAACTCAGATGATGAGGAGGATTTTTATGAATTTAATGTATAATCAATGTCTGTCTATAATTATATGGAGGTATCCTTACAAATATGAGTAAAGGTTAAATCTCTCTTTGTTTTACGCATCATCCAGATCCTCCATTTTAAAATTTATATGTTAAATAATTGAAGTTATTATTACATTATAGACATGATGCAAGTTTTCTTGTTTCATTAATTATTTTTTTATGTTTGTGTTTTGTTTAGAGGATAGATTATTACAGGAAAGGTAGAGGTTCATGGGTAATGCAGGTGCAGCAGATGGAAGCAGTGTTAAGGGATTACAGTAACTCCTTCAGCAGCCTGCAGTTAGTGAGATTACTGAGTTCTGTCCTCCACGATGGGAGGAGAACTCAGGGAGAGGAGGAGAAAGGAGATCTGTGCAGCTCTCTGCTCCTCCATCCGGCCCTGAGTCACATGCTCTCTATGCTGCTGCTGCTGCCGCAGCTGACCGGATACCTGCCTCGTCTTTGTGAACTGCACAGCCCCGACTGGTGTGTGGGTGCAGCTCTAAGGGAAACACAGCTTGGGTGTCCCATCAGTTTGCCATGCTGATTACATGGTGGTATTTATACCTTGCAGCTCGGAGCGTCGCCGAACAAAGCAAGTATTGCTGCTGTTTCTGTCTGACTGCATGTCGTTTCAAGGTGAACTCTGCTGAGGAATCACGAGTGGGACAGAGGAAGTGTGGTTTTTAGTGTTGGATTGTTGGTTTTAGACATAAGGAGATGATGTGGACATAAATGCCAGGTTTAATTCTTGATCCAGGTACACAGTGGCAGACTGCAGTTTATTTTAAATGTGAACTTAAAAAATAAAAATGCAACATGTTTAACATCTTATCTGACTGAAATTAATTCATTTCAT
The DNA here is from genome assembly GCA_034780135.1 of Jordanella pulchra. NCBI lineage: Eukaryota > Metazoa > Chordata > Actinopteri > Cyprinodontiformes > Cyprinodontidae > Jordanella > Jordanella pulchra. Next base: position 4,047 of record JAUZNJ010028720.1, on the reverse strand, counting down.
TCACACATTTCAGCACTAAGAATGGCTTCAGTCCTGCAAAAGCTGATCACCCCGCTGGTCAGCGGCCCTCCCGAGCCCCCCAGGAATAAAGTGACAGTAGTGGGCGTGGGTCAGGTTGGCATGGCCTGCGCTGTCAGTATTCTTCTCAGGGTAAGATTTCCAGCATTTATATCTCTTTACACAAGATACCCACCTACTTCTGTCACTGCATGGATTAATTCCCTGGATCCTCCTTAACTGACTACAGATTACTGATCTCTTGGCCTCTGATCTTCTCTATCTCCTATTGTCATGAAAGGAGGTGCTTACAAGCACTTCCTACTGAACAATGTCAACCATGTTTTTGTAATGCCTAAAATAGGGCAGATGCATCCTGCTAAAATTACCCCCAAAAAAGAAATGTTTAAATAAAGTCAAGCCCTCATTGAATCATGTATATTTGTGTCTGAGCGCGGTTTGTCTAAAACATCTAGATTATAGGAAGTAGTCACGTCTAGCAGCATAGATTTCTGTACATTAGTGAATTTTGTTACATACGGTCACAGTGCAATGAGAAACTTGAGTTATAACTTACTGGGATTTCCTATTGTTGACAACTATAAAGTTGGACATACATGGAAAGTTAAAGTAAAATGATTAATGAATTTCAAAGCTTTCCACAAATAAAACTGAAAGTGTGGCTTTTCTCTGCAGCTACAGTTGTCTGATGATTTGTGAATGTTCAGTTTTCTCCCCTCCACCTTAGCTTATTATCATGCTAGAAGGTGAAACATCTTCATTTCTGAATTAATTTACAGTCTATAAATAACAAGCTTCTTTCAGTAATTGCTTTGCATTCAATCACGTCTTTCGTCTCCTTAGCTCTAGTTTCATCTGCAGAAACAAACATCCCCCCAGTATGATGCTTCCACCTCAGTGTTTCACAGAAAACATTCATTCTGCATGGTGTGAGGGGTTAGTTTTCTGTCTTTTATACCATGCTGTTTAAAATCTGATCTCATCCCCTTCTTTTCTTCATGTACTTGATGCATCATCGCATGTCTTTCTGTAAAACTGCCTTAGTTCAACTTCCTTTTAAACAGCTCTTTTTGTCACAGTTCTTTAAAATTCAGATTTCTATGGTACATGATTAGAAGTTCTTTCAACAGACTTCTGAACTTCTCACAATCCTCGTCTGTAATGCATTTCATTGAGAAGGCATCAGATTTAAGGGTGTCAAATACCATTGCTCAGTAAACTTTCTTTCCAATTCCAAGTTGCACTTTATTTTTTGTTAGTCTATTTCATGGTATTTCAATAAAACATTTTAAAGTTTGCGGTTGTGATGTAATAAAATGTTTAAGGCTATGGCACAATTTTTGGGAAATTTGAAAAAAAAGCTGCATGAACTTAACTCTAATGTATTTTAGTCTCCTTGAGAAGCAGTTCTGTTTGTATTTTCTTTATGTGAAGTTAATTGGTTTATCGTAGGAGCTGGCTGATGAGCTGGCCCTGGTGGACGTGGTGGAGGACAAGCTGAAAGGCGAGATGATGGATCTGCAACATGGCAGTCTTTTCCTTAAAACCCCCAAAATAGTTGCAGATAAAGGTATGCCTGAAACATTCACTGCTCAGCACTGAAAGCTTTCATCAGGATTCCACTGAGTATTAGATTTAATATAAGATATAAAGCAAAATATAAGTCTAAAGCAAGCATAAAACAACATGTGCTTGTTGGAAGCGAGTTATTTGATGGCATCAAACTATGTAAAAGAGATCCACAGGGATGTGTGGAGAGTTGAGGGGAGATTAAGCAGTGATAAGATGCTAGAAGAAACCATTTGTCTTATGTTGCTAAAACTAGAGACCTCATTATTAACTTTAGAAACAAGATATCATCTGTTTGATGATTCAAATATGGATTAATAATTTCCCTTTTTCCTTTTTTCAGACTACTCAGTTACAGCAAACTCTCGCATTGTTGTAGTCACAGCCGGAGTCCGTCAGCAGGAGGGGGAAAGCAGGCTGAACCTTGTACAGAGAAACGTCAACATATTCAAGCACATCATCCCCCAGATTGTGCGATACAGCCCTGACTGTATCATCATTGTTGTTTCCAACCCAGGCAAGTCTAACACTCTTTTCTAAAAAACAAAACAAAAATAAAAAAAACATGTAATTCCTGCTATGTATAAAAACATACTATTCAACAAAAATATTTTCAACAGTTGATGTTCTGACCTATGTGACCTGGAAACTGAGTGGCCTTCCTAAGCACCGCGTCATTGGCAGTGGCACCAACTTAGACTCAGCTCGCTTCCGCTACCTGATGGCAGACAAACTTGGGATCCACTCAAGTAGCTTCAATGGGTGGATTTTGGGAGAACATGGAGACACAAGTGGTGAGGAATTGTGTTTTTGTTTCTTTTTTAAGATAAATCCAAACTCATTCCCTTATAACAACCTTAATATGTGTGTGTTAGTGCCTGTATGGAGCGGGACAAACGTGGCAGGAGTCAACTTGCAAGTTTTAAACCCCAACATTGGAACAGACTTTGATGAAGAGAACTGGAAAGAAACTCACAAGATGGTGGTCGACAGGTAAGCTTGAGCTCAACTTAGGAGTCAGTTTGTACTTTTTTTTAGTCCTGCTGTTCCCTAATTTGCTTTTACACTAAAATGTTTCAAATGTGTTACTTTACCGGAAGATTATGAACATATTTAGTAACTAGGACTGGAACTTGTACCTAAATAATAAGTCATTGAGAATCTAAGGTAAAATCGATCAATGATCATTATTTAAATGATTATAATTGTAATCTGCATAATATCAGGGTTCAGGCCTTTTACTAGAAGTGGGGCTCCTAGATTCTGCTGTTAAGATCTAGTTACCTTTCACTAATTAGTAATTTAGACTATGGCTACAAGCAGAGTTATTAATCACCAGACCACCGATTAAAACAATGGTACCTTTATTAGCTAATAATCAGTAAAAACGCTAACACTACTAAAAATAAACACAAAAAGGAAATGGGGTTTTAAGAGTCCGTTCAAGAGTCTGTGAGGAAGGTTCAAGCTTTAAAGCTCAATGCATTCAAAGTGTCCTTTAAAATTAGCAATAGGTAAATATGAATAAACCCTGACACAGAGGTATTAAATGCAGTTAAAACAGTGAGGTTTCATTCGGTTTTACTGTGAAAAATGAATAATTGCTCAGAAATGCATTAATTGTACTAAAGCTGAAAGAGAATGGGTTAGATTAGCTGGTCCCAGGAGTCCCGACTCGGTCAGTTTTGGCTGAAACAAAGGAAGAGTTAGGCTCATGATGAGGGCTACAAATGTGGCTGTACAAGAGATAGCTTGAAGCTGAGGATGCTAGTCAGTCGACTGTAGCATTTTCAAAAAGGTTTGGAAATGTGCTTCTTCTTAACCTCCCTTAACATCTGGTTTACTGTGAACAGAATTAAGATAAACCTGTGTTCTCTTTAATGCTTTTTAAACTATTATTCTGACTATAAATACAGTTTCAGGGCATTAGATTTTTCCCTTTTTCTTTTTCTTTCCTTTTTTTTTTTTTTGCTGGTGCCATTTCCTGTCTAACCTGGTCTTTTGTAAAGACACCGATAAATTGCTTGAGTGATACCTAAACGTTCCCCTTTCTTTACCATTTTAAGAATAGTTTAGAGAAATACAACTCTGTATTGTGACATTTATACCCCAAGGAAACAGAAGGTTAATTAACAATTTAGTGTTCATAAACACATTGCAATATCTATAGCAGAAGTCATTTTAAGAGAATATAAGCAATCATTTTTATTATGTTTGTTTGTTTTACTGATAAGAAAAAGAATTAATTTTGCCTCAGATGCAAGTGTTATAGAAAAAAAAATCAGTGTAGAAGTTTTCCTCATAAACTAAAAAAAATACAAAGTTGTCATGAACAACAAAAACATGTTTTGTTTTGGGGGTTTTTTCTACCCACACGTTAGCATGAGTTGATAATTTTTTTGGTATTGATGGAAAACTGTTTTTGTGAACACTTGCTAAGTTATTTCACTTTAGTAATGC